>PVHP010000094.1:48089-64106 GCA_004024765.1 Zapus hudsonius | reverse complement strand
TTATCTACATGAACACATGTGTCCTAATCAGGCCTGTATTCATGTAAATAATACCTCCAGTGGCCAATTGTTTGGATTAATAGTTATATTTTGATTGATATTTGTTAAATGCAGTTAGTAATGGGGCACAATATGACACAGATGCACTACTGATTTCTGATTGATATCCCGTATATAAGCCTGTAATGATCAGAATGATTTTTTTAATCTTCTCTGACAAGATAACAAATGCAAGTTCTAAGCAGAGGTAAAAGATATACAAGAATTGTTTTTGCAAAGCATTTATGATTTTACCTTAAAAAAATGATGTTACTTTTGGGAAGCTCAATTTCAGGCTTATGAGGTCTGGAAGACTTTTAGAATTAAGATTTTGTTCCATAATTATGATGTCATGAGGGGTAATGTTACCAGATATCCTTCATGTCGTGACTGAGGTACTAAAATCAGAAATTTATGAAATTTCAAGATTGATTCTATTTGATTGCTGAGGCTTGAGTTATAAAGTTAGATTATGGTGAGTTATTCTAATAAAAATAGAATTGGAGGCTATAGTGATGGCTTGCTGAATAAGTATTCTGGTACTGACTCATCCATGTAAAAACCAGAAGCTGAGCTTCTGTAATCCTAGTGTGTCTAAGAGAGAGCAGAGGCAGAGACAGGAGAACATCCAGGAAGCTCACAGATGGAGAGGGTGGTGAAGAACGTGGACATTCCCTGCCTCACATCCAGGTGGAAGGTGAGGACTAAGCCGAAAGTTGTCCTCTGTCCCCCATGTGCACCATGACATGCTTGTAACTACACTTGAACATGACATGTATGATCAAAACATCAGTGAATTATTCTATAAATAGAATATGTTACATACATAGTTTAAGATACAATTCTTGTTCTTAAAAATATAAATTCTTAGGAAATTAGGTTTTCACCTTTATTCACTAAACAAATAATAGTGTACAGAATTGATAACTTCCAAAGACAAGTTGCAAGTCTTTTTCTTTCTTTTATCCTCAGTGAAGGGTTAGCTAATTTACAATAATTTTGATCAGAATTGCAAGTTTATTGCAATTTTGCCATCTGGAAATAATTTTATGAAAAATAATCTTTTGCATAATTTTATACTTAGGTAAATGGTATCAATCTATAATCTTAATCAATTTGAGCTCTATGTGTGGACTTTACCATGTTGTTTGTATATATTCACATTGGTTGCTAAAATAACAGCTTTCCTGAACTACAATATTGCTGCCTCAGACTCTTTATGTCATATGGGAGGTGCATAATACCTCTTAGGTCTAAATCATTTTGAACTTCATATGTATTTGTCTGCAAAGATTTTACATAAATGAAGGTGAACCAAAACTGATATTTACATGATATGATCAGGACTGGAAGTCACCATTCATGCTATTGGCCAGTGGGGTTGAAAACCTGACATAGGGGGGTAGACTCGTTGACATGTTTCTACTAGATGCCTCTTGGCATTGCTGATAAATTCCTTGGTTTTAGAGAAATGTGAGCTTTCTGATTATTATGAATAGTTGGAATCCACTTGGTATCAATTACTTGCAAGTTTCATTTTCATAGGCATGTTGTTCCATATTAGTTACAGCATTAATTATCACTGTTCAGTCCATAGTGCACATGTGTGTGTCTGAAAGGATCTGTGACAGCTGAAAATACATAACCAATAAATAATTTCTCATGCTTTATTGGAAGGATAATATCAGTTGTAATCATACTATTTCAATTTCTAGTAAGTGTATTTTAGACTTATGCCTTCTAATAAGACACTTTCTTATATAAAGTCCTAATTTGAGAATTCTACATTATTGTTACACCAATCTTCCTGTAAAATGACAGATTCCACTTGTAACTGTGTTTGACATCCAAATACAAATTACTACTTCAACTTGAGTGTTCATTTGTCTTGAAGAAACTTGAAATGTTCTATTAAATTCAGAACAAATGATGTCTTTGCCCTGAGCCAAATCATGGCTTGCTCTTATCTGTAGAATTAGTTTAATTATAGTTTGTTAAAAATTCCCTGAGTTTTCACTTCTAAACTGAGATCCAATAGTTAGTTGTCATTAATCATAATTAATATTGACGACTTCTCTGCGTGTATCTTTCTTTTTATAACAGTTACATTTCAAAGAGGAGATGGAGGACTAATGAGCAATGGAAGGTATGCTAAGGAGATTCTTTCTTATTTTTATTTTTAATCAGGACTGCAGAAACTCTGTAGTGAGAGGCTATTATTGTAATAAACGATCGCTTATAAGTCTGAGAATTCTGGGAGGAATTAAATGTCTTACCACAAGGTTTAATGATCTATCTGTTGTGCACTTTAGAGGAATCAAGTCCAGATGTTTCATATCTCCCAGATGCCCCTGAAGAAATTAGGAGTAAATATCACAAGGAATGTGTTCATTTGTTAGCAGGATGTTTATTGCATTAATTAGACATTAGCAAATGAAGTTGCTGTTGTTTAAGACTCCTTATTGGCTCTCACTAAATTGCTGTGAGTGAACAATTACACATAATCGATCACAAAGTAAATGATTCGTGGATGATGAATAGGCTGTAGATTGATAGGACTGAATTCCACAACTTCGGATACTCAATTGAAATTGATAAAAGCTGATAACAAACCCATATATCCCCATCTATTTTTCTCTTTGCCAATATGGAGATTGCAATTAGGCTCTGGTAATAACTTCCAATCTCCCATTTAATCAATATTTTAGCAAAAAGAGATTAAGTCTAATGAGAGCTAGCGGATGTAGCAAGAAAGCAATTGAATCTTCTTATGGCAGTTGCCATAGAAACACATGTTTCTCTTAGGGATTTGTACCAGAAGTGGTCTATCAAAAAAAAAAAGTACAATGATTATAGATGGTCTATTTCTTTATAAATATGCTAACATCCTGAAAAGCAATCAGAATTCCATCTTTACATAAAAGAAGGGACTTCATTCATTTTTTTGTAAAAGAAGTGTTCTTCACAAACTACAAACACAGTGTGAGTTCACACAGGATCTATCATGACCTTAAAAATACCTTAATATGTCCCTTATATTTTTCAATTTAGATAATATGGAAATGTACTATTGATAAGAACCATTCACTAATTCCCCACAAGTTCTTTGGCTCATATTAAAGATGACAGCCTGGGAAAGGCAGGTTCATGGGGCCTGGGAGGCACAGGTTGAGGATGGACTAGCCCAACGTCTTGGAAATGGCTGATACTCAGCAGCTATTCTCAGGAATTGGTCCCCTGAGATGTCAATTTATCATAAAACCTTGCTTCAGCATCTCACTTTGCTTCCTATTGCCATCAGTTTTAGGGCAGGTAACTGATTTCATTTGGATGTCAGCAGATTCCCAAGCAAGGACTCTATTCTCTGTTGTCACTGACAGGGTTGATCTATATATAGCTTTAATGACCTGTTGAAGTTCCTTAATTCTTCAGAGCCTTCACATTTAATTTGAAGTCACATAAAAACTTCTTATACTCCTTAACCCTTTTTAGTATGTGATTAAGGTAGCAAAATCTTACATTGAACTCCATCAACTAACTGCTCTCGTTCCCATTTATGTTTCAGCCGCCCAGGACTTCTTAATGCCAACGACCCAAATTATCCATGGCTGGCTGATTCCTGGCCAGCCACAAGCTTGCCAGTAAACAACAGCAATAGTGGCCCAAATGAAATTGGGAATTTTGGGCGTGGAGGTAAGCTATAAGCTTCAAAATCATATTCTGCTCTTTGGGTTAGTTTTGGTCTTGACTTTGTCAAATAAATAAATATATTAAAGTTCCTAATGACGAGTGAGGTTCAATGTAGGAGAGATGGCAAACAGACCGCTAGACTAAAAACAGAAGACATTCTGGACATTTTTGTTTACATGAAGAGTTTAAACTTTGCTGACATTTCTGTTCACATGAAGAGTTTAAACTTTGTTCAAAAGCAATGAAGGACATTGACTGACTCTCATAGAGAATACATGATCCAAGTATTATTTTAATTAAAGCAGCCAATTGCAAAGTCAGGAATGGAATATGAAGAGAAAACTCGGATATTGCTGTCATCCAAAGCAGATTTAAATGAACCCACTGGAAGACTTCCACTTACCCCAAATTACTTCAGGATGGACAGGGTTGTACTGAACTACTCTGAATCCAATAAATGCCTTACTTTATATATTAAGTATATCACCATATTAGTAGAAATGACTAATCATGAATACTGGCAGAGTTGGTTTTTCTCTTTTTTCTTTAAGGATAGATTACCACTGTCTGAATACAATCAAAGTAGCATTGCAAATAATAATGTTACTAAGTACTGCACAGGTATGCATTCCATCAATATCATGAGGAGAACTCCTTTCCCTTTTCTAAATAAAATAGCCAGAAAATAGCCAGAGATGTCTAAGGAGAGTCAAAGAGGCGACTATGTGTAGGTTTGGCACAAAGCTTTGCATACATGTAGCATGCAGCAGACATCTAGTTTATACATGGGGACAGAACAGATATCATCTGGTTCTTTAGCTGGGTGCTGTCAGTGTGTGAACCAGCATACTCCATTTAGGCTTCTCCTTTGTGTGAGAGGTTTGGTAGTAGATGTCATCCCTTAAAGAGCAGACACAGAGCAATGGAACATTGCACCATGGGAAATTGCTGTGCTTGAATATGTCCTTAACACGAAAACAGTATGACTGCCCTGTTCTGCAGCCTGGTCTTGCCTAAATGAATTCTCTTCCTAAAGCTTTCATTGATCAAAGAGTAGCTGCTTCTTTACTTTTAATTTGTATTGGAATAACACATCTCATCTATACATCTAGAAACATTTGCGTAGAGATGAAGAAAAGATTTTATTTTCAGTTAGTAGGAAATTACAGTTACTTCTAAAATGTCTTGGTCCAACTAAACTGAACTATGTCATTCTTCATTGCCATCTCATTTCTTATTTTTGTGATATGAGATGTCTCACAAGACAAAGGTTTTAAAAGTGTCCCTGGATCTTTATGTGATAATCATTCTAAGCATTTCCTATTTATGTGGCAGAAAAAGTGTAGGTGTTTTTTGTACCTTTTAATTCATATCTTTTACAAAGGTATTAAATTGCAAAGCATATTTTATATTTTAAAAGTCAAAAATTAAGAAAGTTAATCAAGATGAGTAATGTAAAATTTAGGTCAGACATATTTTAAAGCCTTGGAAATTTTATCAACATGGCTTTGTGATCAAAAGGTGGGTTTCTATGTATGAATATTTAGCAATATTCCCATATTGTAATTATTATGGATAATAATATTTCCCTTTAAGAATGGAGCCCTAGTGCATGCATGAATACAGAGAATATAATATTATGAATAATAAAGTAACTAAAACCTATTTTTCCTTTCATCAATGCAAGTCATAAAACATTTCCTTTGACCATTCCATTGGCAAGTATTTTCTCTCTTCACACTGTTGAGTGAGGAATTATGACGACAGATACCTAAATCCCATGGACCTGACCTCAAGTTTCTAAGATGCAGTGAAGCAAACAGTCATTCATACAAATAAATTTATGAGACAAAACCAAAATAATATCATGAATATATGTATAACCAAGATGCGTAAAGGTTGTGTTACATATTTAAGCAGGAGAGGAATGTGTCTTTCGTTCCAAGTTTTGCAGCACATATTAACAAGAGCCACACTGCCTAACAGATTAAAAATGGGTTGACAGAAACCAACGATCTTCGACACAAAGACCCCTAAACTCACAACCTTAAAGCAGCCTTAATACTCATCCACCACGACTCAGGGAACTATGCGGAATAAGGGGCAGAAAGATTGTGAGAGCCGTGGTGGGGGAGATTATCCAGAGGCATGGCCAGGAGAACCTGGCTGAATACTAGGCTCTCCATGGTCCCCTGTCACAAGGACTGATCCAGACGACCCATGGAGGAGGTTATCCAGCGGATTGGGGAGGGGAGGGCAGCGGGGAATTGGGGATAACAACTCCTTGTTTGCCCACTAAATATTGTAACATTATGGACAATAAAAAAGAATGGGTTGCTAGAGCCTGTGAGAACTGCAAACTGGGAGAGACCTGTTCAGATGGACTCTGATGGGAGAATGGCTACCACGGTGGTCAAAGCATCTTCCACATACAGATATTCATGAGTAATCTTACAGTATTTCAATATTGAGATATAACTCAATTTAGGTCTTGAAAATGTGGTAGTGATCAAATAATATTTGAAGAAGGTATGCAGCCCAAAAATCAATATAGAAGCACTTAGACTCGAAGGCTGCCTATAATTTCATCCAGCAAGGAGAGAGAGAATCTATTTCCAGAGCTGTTGCTATTACATACTATTACATTCTTAGACTCCTTTTTTCCCCCAATTTTGTATTGAGTTCCATAACATTTCAATCACTTGGAATTAAACTGGCATACAATCTAAATTGAAAGCCTTGGAGGATGTTAAGTTAGAGAACAGTATGTGAAATAGTACTTATGATGGTGCAACATTTCTATTGAGTATTTGTCAATGAAAAGCCAGGTGGAAGAGGCAGAAAACCATATCTGAAAACTCACAGACAAATGAATACATCTCCGCCCATTATGACATATTCAAAGGTTTTGAAACAAAGTGTTGCATGTGTCTGGAGTGTGTTTGCAGTGGCTGGAGGCCCTGGCATGCACATTCTCTCTCTCTCTCTCTCTCTCTCTCTCTCTCTCTCTCTCTCTCTCTCTCTCTCTCTCTCTCTCGCTCTCTCTCTCTCTGCCTCTTTCTCTCTGCCTCTTTCTCTCTTTCACTCTTTCTCAAATGAATAAATAAATAAAATATTAACAAAGAAAGTTTTAAAGAATATACGTGAAAACAAGGACAAGTCATGGAATTCTGGAATCTGAGAACAATTTCACCTGATTACATCTGCTAGTGAAATATCATTAACTTAGACATTTTCAATGTCTAATGCCTTTGCTTCAATAAAGTTAAAACAACACATGTAAATGAGTTGGGGGTTGGAGAGATTGCTCAGTCTTTAGGGCACTTGCCTGCAAAGCAGGACCAGAGTTTGATTCCCCAGTACCCACATAAAAAGCCAGATGCACAGGGTGGCACATGTGTCTGGCGTTTTTTTCTGGTGGCTAGAGGCCCTGGTGTACCCATTCTCTCTCTCTCTCTCTCTCTCTCTCTCTCTCTCTCTCTCTCTCTCTCTCTCTCTCTCTCTCTCTCTCTCTCATAAATAAATAAATAAATAAATAAATAAAATATTTAATGCAATCAAGTTGAAATCCCCAACAAAAACTTTAGAAAGACTTCAATTTCACAATATAATAAATAGATTATAAATTTCCTGTTATTATTGCTAAAAAAGACTTTTATCTTTTGTAAATTTCAAAAGCAAATCCTTATTTCAAGTAATATAAGCTACAACAAAACTGCTTTAAGAATTGAAAAAATATTTTATAATGAAGAAATCAAGTGATCTCATAACTTCCCGTTCCGTGAAGTAAGGTTTTCAGAGCATACATTATTATGGGAGGTTCTATAATTAGATTCATTTTAATTTCACATGACTACAACCAGTATTCGTGATTTCTCTTTTAGATTCACTGTCTCTTTCTCGTGAAAGGGGGAAATAAGCTCAGGAGAGAGGTGGCAGATCTGAATTAGAAAGCATCTTGTAAAGATAATTCAGCATACCAAAGTGATAAATGGACTGATTGATATTCAGTCTTGCTGTATTGCAACGTGAAACTGTAATTCTCTACTTCTAAGAGCCCGGAGCATAAATTAAACACACTGATCACTAAGATTGCTTTTTCTATAGTTAAATCCTCTGTATTGTAAAAAATGACTTATTCATAAAAACTTTGCTTTGTTATCTACAGAAAAAGAGCCCATTTTCTCTCTCATCAGTGATCTGCTCTTTCTGTAGCTATGAAATCAAGTCAGATAAAGGGCAAGTTCAGACTTCTGGAAAATGTATTTCACAGTATAATTTGGGACAGTTTTCCAAGTGTCCTGCCATGGTATTCTGGATAAAGTGGAAAGCTGTTTTCGTACCTATTTGGTACCTCCCCTCTTAGCATGACTTTTGCAAAGTGCCAAAAGCAACCTTGCTTGTGAAACAACGTGAACAAATGAGCACATTTTGCAGTGGTGAACAATCCCAAACCTCTCATTCCTGGTTCAAGAAAAGGAGGAAGGGCTGGGTTAAACAGCAGGGCTTGGAGGATGGCTGGTGGCCTTCCTGGCACGGGGCCTTCTAGCTTGGCAAAGGCTGTATGTCTTCTCCCTCTTCTTCATTGGCTCTCAGCTGAAACACAGACATATGGCGTGACATGTTTATTTTTCGGCTTCTTGTGCATCATTAAATAGTTTCATTTCCCTGTGTTCATTACAGATGTGCTGCCCCCTGTTCCAGGCCAAGGGGACAAGACAGCCACAATGCTCTCTGATGGAGCCATTTATAGCAGCATTGACTTCACCACCAAAACCTCCTACAACAGTTCTGGCCAAATCACCCAGGCCACCCCGTATGCCACCACCCAGATCCTGCATTCCAACAGCATCCACGAGCTGGCCGTTGAACTTCCTGATCCCCAGTGGAAAAGTTCAATTCAACAAAAAACAGATCTGATGGGATTTGGCTATTCTCTGCCTGATCAGAACAAAGGTAACAATGGTGAGTTGAGTCCTCGTGTCCGGAGAATTCGATTTCATATCATTTGTGCATGAGATAGAAATTAGTATTTGTTGTTTAACTTAGTGATTCATGACCAGGTGTGCTACCTAAATTACAAAGTTATTTTGGCATGTGTGTCTCCAGTGACTTGAACAGTCCCTAACACCACCACCACCAACCACCACACCAACACTATTTGATTTCATTCTGTTAGTGGTTTTGCAATATGGTGATCAACAATCCATCTGTGACTCCATTAGGAAAGGCTAGACTCAGCATTCCTCCCACTTCCACATCTGCTTCTGGGTTGCTGACTGCATGTGCTGCATGGGCTTGTGCTGTGAACTAATCACATGATGCCACTATGACCTCTGCCCTTTAACCCTTAGCCTTACTTTACATCCCTGACTACCGATTGGCTGAGGGATTGTCTAATAGAATGCCACACAACCAGTCACAGGATTTCAGCACCACCAGCTCTCACAACAGCTCAGAGAGGAGTGGCAGTCTCTCAGGTTGGTCTCATCACAGTAAGGAGAAATATTTGTTTGTCATGAGCATATGACCTGTGTTCCTAACAACCATTGAAGAAATATTACATCACAACCCATCATGAAGCATTAACCTTTCAAATGACAGCTGTTGATGCAAGCAAGTTATGTTTTGGTTGGGGGGATGAAGGGGGATGAAATCACTGTCACCCTTTCATGAACGATCCAACAATGATTTGGGGGGAAAATGTCATTAACCAAATACTATTAACTAAGAGCAGATGATTTTGTTGTCTTGAGCCCTGTTCAAAATCACCATGAGTTCGAGGCCATCCTGAGAGAGTACATAATGAATGATTCTTGGTCCCTCTGGGCTAGAGCAAGAACCTAACATGAAAAACCAAGAGAGAGAGAGAGAGAGAGAGAGAGAGAGAGAGAGAGAGAGAGAGAGGAGATTACTATTATAAAAACATTATACACAACAGTTAATTGAACGTCATTGATACTACAAAAATAAATTCAATACTCAATAGATTTGGATTCCAGTGGCATGCTTTCCTAATTTTAGACTTCCCCCTAAAATATCATATAAGATTTATTATCAAATGGTATTATGCTTTGCTAAATATAGCATTAATCTGGGAAATTGTTAGCATTTAGCTTTCAAAAGCATAGAACCATTTACACTTTATCCTATAAATTTTGACAATTTTTGAAAACTGTCAAACTGAACCATGATGTAGATGTAATATACATATGAGGAAATGTATTTTATTAGGCTGTAATATATTAGTCATAATAAATATCAGTGACATCCTCTTAGTGCTAGAGTTCTCGCCAGCAACATGAGGCCATTGAAAAAGATACTTTTTCTCTTATAATCATATGCCTCTTGTGTGGCTGATGACATATATATTTCAAATTGATCCTATGACCTTATTTGTTTAATATGTTCAGTTTGCTTGTATACTATTTGTACAGAGTTTGGGGTTTTTAAATCACATGTTAATAGTAACACTAAAAGATTATAGTGTGTCATGTCTTATCAAAGGCTTCAACGCTGTAAAGAGTTAACTTTTTAGACAATTAGGATTACATTTACTAAATTACTTTTCCTCAGGAGATAGAAGTCTCTCAGACTGAAATGTTAATGTTCTTTTTTCCCCTCCAAAATAAGTCATTGCTCATCTCGCCTATTGGTAGGATTTGATACATTATAGAATACAGAAAATTTTAAACATCTGCTATGAATTTAAACTGGCTTCATAATACAGGGGAAATTTCTGAATGACCTTAAATGTCATTTATGCTGTCATTTGTGTGTAATTAGACTTACAATTTTTCTGAATAATTAAAAAGTAATTTTGCTGAGGGTTTCCCTTTCTCGCTAAAGATACATAAGGATCAAGTGACGGACACAAAGAACTCTGCACACTCAAGCCTTGGATTCCGTGTGTCCAAGATCTGTGTAGACTGATTGCTACCAGATTTTAAAAGTTTCATTTTGAGTCATTGTAAACCACATATGATTCACAATAGTGCTTGCTGCTTTTCTGAATCCATTAATTTCCTGAATGACATTTATATATATCTAGGGATTATATTAACACTTCATCTACATTTGAATGCAAAATTACTTAAATTGGAGCTAGGAAGCATTTTTCAGTAGATAGATTGAAGTTATAACCCTTTCTAGTTTAATATTTAGTTTACATTCTGAGTTTAATATTACAATTTTGTTTCATTCTTTGTAGGTTTGTTTCCTAAGACTTAAATTGAGTATCAGATGACCCCATTCCCAGTTAATCACATTACTTCATGCAATTTTAGAATTTTTTGCACAGTAATACAGCCAAAGTTAAATAATTATGGAGATAAGAAAATTGGATATTTTTTTAATATTTGACTTAACTTCTTTCCTATCTTAAAATTTATTTATTGTATAAGTTATCAATTTCTTATTTAAATATTTTATTACTTTTTATGTGTAAGCAGAGAGATACAGACAGAGAGAGGAGGAGAGAGAGGGAGAGAGAGAGCATGAGTGATTGCATGGGTGCTCCAGGGCCTGCAGCCACCACTGCAAACAAATTCCAGATGCATGAACCACTTTGTGCATCTGGCTTTACATGGGTACTGGGGAGTCAAACCTGGATTGTAGGCTCTGCAGGCAAGCACCTTAATCACTGAGCCATCTCTCCAACCACAATTTAATTTCTGAATACATCCAGTAAAAATCAAATAATTCGGGCTGGAGAGATGGCTCAGCGGTTAAGGCACTTGCCTCCAGTGCCTAAGGCCCCAGGTTCAATTCCCCAGGTCCCACATAAGCCAGACCCACAAGGTGGTGGCCCTGGTGCGCTCGCGCTCTCTCTCTCTCTCTCTCTCTCTCTCTCTCTCTCTCTCTCTCTGCTTGAAAATGAATAAATGAAATATTTTTTTAAAAATCAAATAATTCAAATTTATAAAACATAACTCCGGTGTTTCAAAATCATCTCTGAAGCTATAATTCCAAGTGTGTGTATATATATATATATATATATATATATATATATATATATATATATATATATATACATATATATGATTGAATTATTTTGTCAATAAAATTTTTACAAAGATCATGCATTGGATTTCACCTATCTGTGTTTTCTTTTCTGTTCTTACGATGATGGGGATGATTTGGCAATGCTGGAGGTCAAGTTCAGGCTGTCTTTCATTTCAAGCTCTGCTCTTCCATTGGACTCCTTCCCAGATTTATTTTAAAATAAGTTGGTTGTCATTTTATTTCCATAGGCTTCATTTGTTAATCATAAAATTTCCAAATACTTACATGTTGAGTTGAAGAGAGAGGAGTCATAGATATTTGCGAAGCATGTAAATATGCTCTCTTTAAACGCAGTGCCAGCGGTGCTCACTTATTTAAAGTGATTGAGTGCTTTTGTTGTTTGTTGTTGTTGTTGTTGTTTAGTTTCAAGCAGCCTTGGTCATAGTAGTTTACATCACTGAGGATTCAGATCTCAGAAAGAGAATGTAACTGCTTTAGATTATGTCCTATGCTCACCGCCAAGACAGGATCCTCTCATAGCTAAGAAAAATGCAAGTGTTCATTATTACTCAGGCCCAAACTGTTCAGAATGAGAAAACAGTTACTTTACCAAAAGAAGGGACCATCAGTATTTGTTGGAAGGCTCTGAGAAATTTCCTCTGGAAATCAGCTCTGTTTCCAAAACAAATTTTAAGGCCTGTTGTTTATTACTGTTAGGATGAATAGCTTTTTTGAATTAAGGCAAGGATTTAGACACGGATTTAATGACTTAAGGAGAGTTGGGTTTCAGTGTCTACTAATTGGGTTTCAGTTTCTACTAATTGTAATCTCTAGTAAAGCTGCTGTATGATGACTTCAGGTTGCTCTTGGAATGTATGAAGGTGAATCCTATAAAACTACACACTGCAGTATCCTCACCTTGACAATGGGCAAGTAAGATCTTCCTGCTTCTGTCATTCCCTTTTGTTAGTTTTCATGATAATTCTAAATTCACTGTGGGAAGTGACAGGAACTGTCCACATATAAGGAGGACAAGGCATACCAGAAATTGGGGAAAAAGCATGGAAAGACAGGAAGCTCAAGCTATTTCTCTTTGAATCACTGAAGCTCATTTCTAATACCATGAAGAATGGTGCTTGGTCTTTGTTGATCATTTGTTTTTGGTGGGTAAGGATTCAAACATTCAAGGTTCACTTCCCTTAAAGCAAACATTGCTGATACATTGTTTTTGTTTATTCCTATGGCGAGGCTGTTTCTGGGCTGTTCATTGGACTGGAATAGGTAGAATAGGGAAGATAGAGGTGAAGCTGGAATTTTGAGAGGAGATGGGAGAGAACAGTAAAGAACCATTCATCAGCTTCTCTGCTTTGTCAGCATTGTGCATGAATTATTAATACTAGAGGTAACACAAGGAAATAGTGATCTCTTTCACATGTGGACGTTAAGGTGCTACCTACTGACTGAGTTATGAAGTTACAAAGAAACGCAGAATCACTTTCTTATCTCGAAGCAGAAGACATCTGATCTCTTTCCCTTTCATTGTACCAATGTTAGGAAGAAAAAGCAAAGGTAGAAATACTGTGTGCAGGTTGGTCTTATAAATGTGTGCATATGTATGCATGCTGTGTGGAAAAAAACAGATAGATGATAGCTAGCTAGATAGATAAAGTTTTATCTTTGTACAGATTTACAGTACATAATTATTAAATTATGCAATCTTATTTAGCTAAAACAGATTAGTAATTATCAGAAGAAAGAATACAAATGGGCTTTTCAATATCTATATGACTTGGCTACAAATCTCTTATGGTCACAATATTTAGCTCCACAAAGATGAAGTCCAAAGGGTCAAGATCACTTTTTGCACATGAAGCAAACATAGGCTAAGGTACAAGTCATGGAAGTTCGTTAGGTTTCCTTAGAAGGTCAACTGTTTTGTAATTGCTTAAGTATTCATTCTCATATCTACTATGCATGCCCTATTAATGAAGAAGCTTTATTTTCTAAATTTTAGAAGAATAAAAATCACCCCAATGATTTTGGATTTTTTATATTTCATTAAGATCCATGTAATCTCAGATACGGTTAACATAATGATAACTTATTTTATTCTCACATTTGTGCATGAATCCTTTTGAGTTATACATAGTACTTAATGTGATTATTATATTTCTATTAATTTCCCTCCTTTTAGATTTTTGTGAAATGTTATGGTTAAATTAGCTTAGAATTATTCTCATTCCAAGCAAAAAAAAAGTCATTTGTTAGTCAAAAAGTCTATGAAACGTGTCTTTGTAAAAGATCTACAGATATTCCCTAGATTGTCATTGATTGATTTTCACCAATGTCTTCTGAAAGAGAAAAAAATGTTGCTTCCTAGATTAATTAAATTGAGTAAATTCTAATAGAAAAGTTTAGCCTGTATCCTCAGACACTGCATTTCTGCCAAGAGAGATTATGCAAAAGAACATTATAAAATCTGACATTTAAAAGAATTTGTTATGGACCATTATTTCGTCTAACAATGGATATATAGAAGCAGCAGACATGAATAAATCAATAAATGTGTTTATGATGCAGGAGCCATGGTTTTGGCTTATTCAGCTCTGCACTGAACACATGGGGAAAGACACAATGCCGTTTGAGCGATTTATAATAAAAATGTTTGTCTGATTATGTCATTGTATTGTTTATAGCTTTTTACCATGTCTGAACACTCTGCTTCAAGTATTTTGAAAACACAAATGCATCTTGTCATCTGATGGTCTCTGTTTATTCTGCTATTCAATATCTCCGAGTAAATGAGTTGTTCCTTTCAGGTGGGAAAGGTGGCAAAAAGAAGAAAAACAAAAACTCTTCTAAACCTCAGAAAAACAATGGATCCACTTGGGCTAATGTCCCTCTACCTCCTCCCCCGGTCCAGCCCCTTCCTGGTACAGAGCTGGACCACTATGCAGCCGAGCAGCAGGAGAATGGGTAAGAAGATGGGCTGAACCCCTATTGTTCATTACCGCTCACTGATACCTGGCCCCCTTCCTCCCTGCTCCTTGCATCTCCCCCACCCCCACACCATCTTTGACTGTTTGCCCTGTCTATGTATTTTCAGCTCATAAATACAAAACAGCCCATGTTGAGGAGTGAGAATCCTTGGCCCTCAAGTGCCTTAGATTGTCTGCAATCATCATAATGTATCCTCCATTTATAATATTGCTTGTTAGTTTGAAAGCAAATACCCACAGCTCTGTGAACTAAAGAGCCACTCCTGAGAAGGGCTGAAAAGGGAATTAAAATAACCTTCTTCATCATCCCTCGCAGTTTCCTAATGACTTGATGTCTGGTCATAGCAGGACGCCGCCATAGAGTTCCGTCACAATGGGATAATTGTAGGGACCTGGCCAGTGGGTAGAACTTTAATCATCAGCTCTGATGGGAATGTAGGGACTGGAACAATGAAAGAGGTTCAAACCAATGCACACTCTGTAACAAGACCTTTTGAAGTTAGAAGATTTCTTTTGACGGGCTTTAAATGTGACCAGTTTCCCTATTCTTTCCCAAATGTTTCTCACTAGAGTTAGTTGCCTGTCAGTGTAAGTGTTGATTTGAAACACAATGACAAAGATAATGCTTTTTATCCCAAAGTACAGAGCAAATAAAATGTAATCTCCTTTCAATTTAATAATTTTAAATGCTATGTCTTCCTTTTGAATTATAGATCATTGTTCCACGGGGTCTTTTTGTAACCTAAAATTGCAGAATACAGCCAGATTTCTCTTCACAAATTTTCTTTCCACAGAAATATGGAGAAGTTAAACATCTCAGCTCATTTGAATAGTGGTTTCAGGTCTTCCCTTTGTTCCAATTAACATCATTGCACCTGCTTGTCAGTTTTTATCCATCTTCTTGACTTTACATTATATGTACCTGTGAGCTTTAAGCAACCCAGAATGATTTTGGTAAATGTAACTTTTTACACCACAACATATACTCACTTAATCTACCTTTTCTTCTATGTATACATACCTAGCACACATTCATATGCATATATAATATATACATTAGATACAAGCATACCAATATACACAGATTTTTTTCCCTATGTCTTTCTTTTCTTTCTGGGTTTATAGTTTACTCATAAATGAATGTAAGCATTATTTAACTTCTATAAATGTCCAGCATCTGCCCTTTCTTTTTCTGACATAAATTATATATATATATATATATATATATATATATATATATATATATATATATATATATATATATATATATATATATATATATATA
>PVHP010000094.1:0-47989 GCA_004024765.1 Zapus hudsonius | reverse complement strand
CTTAACAGCTTGTATTTTAAGAGTGTCGACACAGAATAGGGAAACTGACTTTGTGAGAAAAAAGTAGTGTTGTTCAAGGTTTCTCTGACTAATATCTGGAACTCAGATCACAAGAAATTATAGGTAATTCAGAATTATTTTTATTTTTCTGCATCTATGCCTATAACATAGAAATAAAATTAATTCAGTCAATACAGATTCTTACCTTATCACCTGATCTTGTTATACAATAGTAGACTGAAATACTTCAGTTGATGATCAAATAATTTATGTTGGTATAATTTTATCTTTTTACATAAATTATTTTTAGAATACTAAAACATAAAACATTTTTATACAGGTTGGAGAATTGTTAATTACTATAACATATGAACAAAATTTATGAAATTGAAAGATATTTTTTTAAATTCTAAGATTTTCATTTGATATGTCAAATGAGTAAAATTATATGTTGACCTAATATATGCATTTACATGTGTATAAACATTATGCATATCCATTCTTTACCCTATATATGTGAATTAGTATTTATTTTTAAGTTTCTATTTGCCTTAAGTACTAAATATTTGCTAAAAATGAAGCCTGTTTTATTTTATTTTATTGTTTTGAGACTAGGTCTCACTCTATAACAGATGACCCAGAATTCATTCAGTAGCTCAGGCTGGCCTAAAACTCATGGTGATCCTCCAACCTCAGTCTGTAGAGTGCTGAGCCACCATACTCAGCTTCTGTTTCCAGCCAGAATAATAGTTATCTAATAAGCAGTCAGTTATGCTTAAAACAAAATTCAATTTTATTAATTTTCAGGCTTAATTTTCCCAAGAATTATGTTCAATTAAAATACTGATTTTAGTTGTTTCTCATCAAAAGATATTCACTGTCCATTGACAAGAACAAATAAAATTAATCATTTGTGGCTGATGTCCTTTACTTGATGTAATATTTATGCCTCTGTTTCTTCTAATGTTTAGAATTCTTGAAACAGAAAAGGAAGGTGCATTGAATGATATTCATGGCGTCAGAAATGAATATTTCACCAGAAAGGCCTGTAGAATTTCTTGTGCACTTTACTTTGAAACATTTAAAATTCAGGCTTAAGTTTTGCTTGATACATGAACACAAAAACAATAAAATTATTTTTACATTCAACATTTATATCATCAAGGGTTCTGCAGATGTTTAGCTTACATTGGTTTACAGATTTTGTCCTTGTTATTAATAGCATCTCATATCAAGAATATTTTTAACAAAGACTTGTTTCCAAGTACATCAGAAAGTGGAAGTCCAGTACTCACAAAGTAAGCAGCAGAAGTCAATGAAGCGAATGCCAGTTAATTAAGATCATCTATCTGAGCACTGACTCAGAGAGGGGACCTTAGACGGTGCTCTAGAGACCCTCATGCATATGTGTACAAATAAGCATCTATCACTTAAATAAGTTATGCATCTGGGATATAAGAAGGAAATGAACACAGAGCTGTATGTTTTGTGAAATTTCCAGGGTCATCTGCTGTCTTCTTATCACTCCTTGGTCACTGCAGGAACCTAAGTCTTGCCCCAAAGTACTGGGCATATTTTCTTTCTTCCCATGAAGTATTAAATATCAAAATGTTCAAAGGAAAGAAGAAAGAGCACAAACAGTTCTTCTCTATCACGTTATCAGAACCACACCCCAAATTTGCTGGATTCATTTTTCATATTATTACCCAGCACGATTTTTTTCATTTTTCTTCTTTTAGGACAAACTACTTTGGATGGAGCTTGGATCGTAGTACAAATTGACTGTCGTTTGGTTTCCTTGACAGAAAAGACTCAGTTCAATGGACAATGATATTCATCCTGTTTTAATGGAAAGGCTAATGAAATCTATCTTAGTCATTTAATACAAGTATAAAATTTGTATATTGTATCAAAAATAATATTTAAATAAACTCATCTTTGCCTATTATTTGAATAATTGAAAATGATTCCATTATCAGAACACTGTTATCTTCTATCCTGAACACATTTCACGTATCTAATATATGCTTCATTCTCTTATGATCCCCATGTGCTTTGTTTCATGTGAATATCTCCACTCTATTGTTAAAAGTTTGAATTATTTACTATATATCAAGTAGGAATATTTTAGGCAATAATTGGCTATTCCTTTTTGAGAGATTAAATATAGTGCTCTCTCTTTATTTGAAGGTATAATAGTCCTGGCAATGAGCCAATGCAAATATTGAAAGTGCAAACTATTTTTTTCTGGTAAAAAAATGTGTGTTGCTTTGTAGTAAGTTTTACTGAGTTAATCTAATTTTAACTATTGATGAAATTGAAGAGAAAGTACTTTCTATATAGAAAACGGACAATTCTCTTAAGATTAGTTTTCAAATGTTCATTCTTGTTTGCTCTAATAATAGGCAATTTCAAGATAAATGAACAAATAAACTTAAGCCTTCCTATTAATGAAATAGTTTATATGCAAATAAGCATGTTTATTACTGAATGTCATTAGACGTTGTGTTATATTGAGTCACTTTTATTTTATGTTGATTTTTAAGGATTGTCTGACATAAAGCAAAACAGGGAGCATTGGATGTCATATCCAGATGGTAGCTTCAATCCACTTGAGGAAAAGCTTGATGCCAAAACTTATTAATTTTCAAACAAATGCTCAATAATAGTGTCAGTGTAAGTTCAGAAATATAATGTGTACATGCTGCATGGCTATATCAAAGAAGTTTCACGAAGGATGGAAAGTAGCCTGTAATTTGAAAGATTAACAATACTTATTTTAAGCCTTTAGGAATTGTTCTGTGGTTAAAGTACTGTCCTACATAACCTAACCACCCAAGTTCAATTCCCCAGTGCCTGTAAAGCCAGATGCACAAAGTGACACATACATCTGGAGTTCCAGTAGCTAAAGATGCTGGTGTGCTCATTCTCTCTTTGTCTCTCTCTGCTTACCAATAAATATTTTTTTAAAAAAATGCTTAATTTTAGAGGAGTGTAGTTTATTTGAAAGAAGTTGATTTCTTCTTATTTTTTTTTCATTTATTCATTTTATCCTAGGGTATCTTTAAAAGATTTTTAACGATTTTGTGTTTTTTTTAATCAGACAAGTTTTGGGTTCAGAAGAAATTAAGCAAATATTAGAGACATTAATCTCAGCCCTCTTACACACAGTCTTTCTCAGTATCAGCATCTCCCATCAAATTTGTGCCTTGTTATAATTTGTGAAACATTGTTGACATCAGTATCACCTTGAGTCCGTAGTTTACATTCACAGTTACATTTACTGCTCTTTCTATAAAACCCTGGCAGTTCATGATACTCACTATGTAGCCCAGACTTGCGATGATCTTTCTGCCTCTGCCTCCTTCCTGAATGGTGGTGGGATTTTTGTTTTCTATTTATGTACCCTTCACTCCCAACTTCTTGACCACTACTGATCTTTTTACTGCTCCCAGAATTTTGTCACTTTCTATATATGTTATTGTTAGAGTTGTATAGTATGATGATTTTCAGATTGCCTTTTGTTATTTAGGCAAGATTTGTTTAAGTTTTTGCTATGTCTTTTTAAAGCTTCTCGGATTATTTCCTTTTAGTAATGAACAGTATTCCATTGTCTGTATGTGTTACTGTTTATCCAACTGCCTTCTGCAGTATATCTTACTTTCAAAGTTTGTAAATTAAGTTTAAAACAGCTATAAAAATCTATATTCAGGTTTTTGTATGAAATTTTGTTTTAAATATAATAAGGTTTTCCTTAAGATTCTTATATCTTTTATCCTTAAGAGACCTTAAGACTGTTTTATCTCTAGAGAGAAGAGAGACAGAGAGAATGTGTTTGTAGGGCCTCCAAGATGCATGCGCCATATGCATGCACCTGGCTTTATGTGCATACTGGTGAACCGAACTCCAGATTTTAGGATTTGCACGCAAATGCCTTAGAGCTGAGCTATCTCTCCAGGCTTACAATCTAAATTTTGAAATAACTATTTTATTGTACACTGAAATTTTGTTACAATGGTAGATCTTCTACAATAAGACTTTTTTATTTTTAAAGTATATTTTCTAAGGCAAAGTTCTGAAAATATATTTAGACAAATAAGGAAAGACCTGCTTTTCTGCTGAGAAACTTAAGAGAAACAAAGGGATATTGATTTTTTTTATCACAAAGATTTCATTATACACGTTATATAGAATGACAGATTGGCATAGAACGACAAGAGCAAATGACATTCTTCAAGATGTCAGATGATCAATCAGCTTCCTTGGCCTTTTCTGTTGGTGCAGAGAGATGAACAAGAGAAGAAGCAGTTAAATCTGCAAGCACCAACTTCATTAATTGTCTTTAATTGGCAATTTGGTGTTTCCACTCAAGTAACTTTGCTAGGAAGTTATTGCCTTTTGCAACTGTGGGGTAACAATTAGCTAATAAGGCCTTTGAAGAATAAATTGAGATATTTTAAGATAACAGATGTAATTACAAATAGAATTAAGATAATAGCCAGGTGATTTACTATAACAGCACCAACAATCAGCAAGAAATAAAACTGATCAGGATGAAATAAACTGAGGGGAACCTTCTAGACACCATGTGGTTGGTATTTATTGCCACTTAAA
Source organism: Zapus hudsonius (assembly GCA_004024765.1). Taxonomy (NCBI): domain Eukaryota; kingdom Metazoa; phylum Chordata; class Mammalia; order Rodentia; family Dipodidae; genus Zapus; species Zapus hudsonius. Next base: position 43,375 of record PVHP010000094.1, on the reverse strand, counting down.
TGTGTGTTTGGGGTGTGTATCTATCAGTATTTTTTCTTTACTTCCCTTCAGCTATGACAGCGACAGCTGGTGCCCACCATTGCCAGTGCAAACATACCTGCACCAGGGTATGGAAGATGAACTGGAAGAAGGCGAGGACCGCGTGCCAACACCCCCCGTCCGCGGTGTGGCTTCTTCTCCGGCCATCTCCTTTGGGCAGCAGTCCACTGCGACTCTTACTCCATCTCCTCGGGAAGAGATGCAACCCATGCTGCAAGCTCACCTGGATGAGCTGACGCGCGCCTATCAGTTTGACATATCAAAGCAGACATGGTAAATGTTTTCACCAAGCTGAGGCACATGTACTTTTAACTTGTGAATATGTTCTCTCACATCTATGCCAAGAGAGTCTCACAAAACTATGAAAAATGGCAGAAATATGTAAGAATCTGATGAAAATCCCATGACTATCTGGAGAGTAAATGGAGTTAAGAATTCAGTTCTGCTTAAGTGCTATTGGCTATGCCAGAGGGATTTTTTTTTTCTAATTCACAGTTCAGCTTCTATTAGCCTATCCTTGAACTCACTTTAATGCTACAATAAAGGACTCCTTTCAGAGTCTTTAAAGTCACTGTGATTAATTCTATATGTGTTGTGAATATGTAAATGTAAGGTTCTCAAACCACTTATGAATTAGTGCCAGTTATCAAAAATCCTTTGGGGGCTTAAAAAATGTATCAGGAAAAATCCTACTTTAAATGCCTCAAAAAACACAAGAATAAATTTTTAAAAATTCAAATATTTCTACATAAAACAATACATTCATAAATCATAGATGGAAAGTATCAAGTAAAATATGACAGGAATACAAATAGGGCCAACTCTCACAACTGGATACTTTATTTCTGCTCCAGAATGGTGATATATTTTCCAGACTTGTGATAAGAAAGTTCCATGACCTACCACAAATTTTCTTCTATTGGTTAACATCATGCTTAAAGTCAGCCTCATTTTTAAGTATTATTTCCCTTTTTGGGCTAGCTTTACTTACTGAGATATTGATAATGAAATAATTATCATTGTTAGTGCTATTCTTAAAATATGTCTCATTATAGATAGAAAGTGGTACCAAACCCAAGAACATAACTTTAAGATGTTACAAAAGTGTTCTTTTCTTAGAAATAGCAGTTCATGGACATTTTTCCTAACATCAGATATTTTCTCAGTGGTCAGACACACCTATACTTCTAGGGTATTGCTTAACTATAAGTTTCTTTGTTCAAAGTTCACTATTTTAAGTGAAGAAAGTTGCTCAAAAAGAAATAGTATTTCCTTTAAGTTACCTGATGAAGTCATATAGTATTGTCATTTAAAGCAGTTGGCCTTAGGGGTTCTCAGATAGTCTGGCATTTTTAAATTACTTTAAGATATATTCATAGCAAAGTCCCACATCCCATAGAGATTGTAATTGCTTAGTTCAAGGTTAAACTGAGGAGACCTACTGCTGGGTCCACACCTATGAAGGTGAACCAGACCTTGAAATTTGCCATATATATATATAAATTTTCCCATGTGAAAAAAAGATAGTAATGGTAATAATTATCTCATATATAGAATTAGGCCCCAAAACACTCCTTACTGCTTTCATTTCTTTTATCAAGTATAAATATAAGGAGGTCTACCAAAATCTCCTGTCAGTATAACACTATAAGAAGGTATTTTTAACGTTATTATAGTCAGCATTAGAGTATATTATAGGGAAAATGGCTATGGATTAAAAGAAGCCATGAAATGAGATGTGGAACAAAGTCCTGAGAAAAATACAAAGGGAGAATTTCTGCTTTGTGGTTGTGTGAATTAGATGATCCCCATACACTCATGGGTTTTGTACGCTTGGTTCCCAGATGACAGAAATTTAGGATGTAGAGTCTTGCTGGAGGAGGTGTGTTGTTGTACTAGGCTTTGGGATAGTGTAGCCAGCTCACCCTTGCCAGAGCTTGGCTCAATCTCTTGCTCCTCTTTGATACCTGCAGTGGCAAAAGTTATATCCAACCTCTGATCATGTAATGTTTTCACCTGTCATCATGAAATTTCCCTTTGAGACTGTAAACCAAAATAAAACCGTTCCTCCCATCTGCCGAAACTTCGGCAAATGGGAGGAAATTAACTGTAACACAAAATTGGTACCAGGAGTGGGGTATTGCTGCTATAAATCTGTCTGTGTGATTTTTGGTCAATTGGAATTAATTTGTAGAAAGAAGATGGGTGGGTTTCAAACCATGGACTAAGAGGTGATTTACAATGCTCTAAGCAGAACTTGATAGACCATTTTGTTGAGAGTTAAAATACTTAATTACAGGAAAAACAACAACAACAACAATAGTGGACTGTGAAAGGAAAAAGAGCTTTGTCTGGACTGTCCTAGAGGCAGTTTGTGTAAAGGGCTAGCTGTGCTTTTACAATGAACTGAGAACTTAAAGCTACATTATAAATAATGATCAGAAAGATAAGGCACAGAAAGAAATGAAAGTTGGGGTCAGGAGACAGCAGCATTCTTCAGCTGCAATTGTGTAAGAGATTACCACCATTAAGATTGGGCCAACTGTTCTGCACTGGGACAGTAGAAAGAAAGAATGTTGAAGGAGATTTCCTTTTCTTGAAAGTCAGCTAATCCTTCCTGGATTAATGAATTTGGTAGTTTATCTGGTATTATGGATGTATAGCAGATGCAGGAAAGACGGAGTATTTGGATTTGCAATTTGTTGCTTGGAAACAGACACTGGGTATTGTGAGTGAGAATTTTTGAAGTCTTTGTGTTGAGGCCCTGGAAGGAAATGACATGGAACTGTGTGTTAAAGTAGAGATGTTAGAATTTTGGAGATTACAACATTATGCAGTGGGTACCAAGGAGAGCGGTTGGTTTGACATAAAGTTTTCCTCAGGCTGTGAGCAGCCCAGCTACAGCTGCCTAATTGAAACCTCATGACTTCATTGTGGATCTCAAATGGACATGGAGCAATAGGATTTGATGTTTGCCCTGCTTGTTTTAGATATTACATTGGTTCTGTTATTTATTGCTACGCCATTTTTCCAGTATGAATATTTACTCTGTGCCATTATGTGTATGTAACTAGGCTCACAGTTAAGAGATATTGAAATGTGAGGACATTTTAACAGTGTTAGGAATGATTTAAAAAAAAAAGACCATGAGGACTTTTAAAATTAGACTGAATAAATCTTGACATGGTCATCCATCTATGAGGTTCAGGAGGAAATTGTACTAGTTTAAGTAAAACTCCATAAACCCACATGTTCTGAGTTCTTGGTCCCCAGCTGGTGTCAATTTGGAAGAAGGAGCCTTGCTGGCAGAGGTGTGTTGTGGGTGGGCATAAGGGTGTGAGAGCCAGCTCATTCATTGCCAGAATTTGATTCACTCTCTTGCTTTTCCACCTGCTATGACATAAGTAATTAATGTCCATCCTCTGCTCATGCCATGCTTTCCCCTGCCATCATGAAGCTACCCTTTGAAACTATAAACCAATATAAAACTGTTTCTCACCTCAGCTGCTTTTGGACAGGTGCCCTTCCCCTCCCCCCAGCAACACAGAGTTGACTATTACACTTTCCTAATGGAAGCATGAGCAGCACCACTTTCACTACAGAGTGTAACAACATTCAAGGAATATTACCAAACCTGGAAAGTGTCTAGGAGCTTTGCATTTTAGAGACTTTGCTCTGTCCCATACACTAAGAGCTACACGATTGTCTGACCTCAGGCTTCACTCCACCCCAGATAATGTTAATACTGTGTGACTAGCACCCCTCCCCCAACACAAATTGTAAGATATTCTGATATTCTGAAGTGGTCTAAGGCTTCCAAGTAAGAGACATTTCTATGAGAAAGAACTTCCTCAGAACTTAGAGTTACTTGTCAGGCTTGAAAGAAAAGTGCGTAAGTTTTCTTAGGTCAAGGCTAAAGTCTAGTTTATATCATGATTTCGTAAGGATTAAATTTGGTTGTGCTTACAAGGTACTTAGTAAAGTACATGACTTTATTTTCGCTGTTATTGTTATTTTATGTGGACTTTTACCTGAGTTGTTTGCTGATATCTTTCCATATATAAAGTCCCTCATTAAGTATTCCATAGGTATGTCCTAAATGAATGGAAAAACTAGTTTGTTTTAATTTTTAAAGACTTTTAAACAAGAACTTGTCTGTTTATTTTTGTTCCAACTGGATGCATCCTTCTTTAAAGAACACCTTACCTTCTTTAAAGAACACCTTAGCCAAAACTGTATAGGGGAGTGTTCCCACATAATATCTGGCTCTTACCATTTGGAAGTACCTTGTATATGGTTTACACACCAACATCACATAAAAACTATAAAAAATTACCCCCTAGGGATTTTGTTCACATTGACCTATTAAATGTATTAAACAGTGTCTCTTACTAGCTATTTATAAGTGTAAGACACTCTCATCTTGTATTTCAATTTGGATTTATGATCGCATATAAATTAAGGTACACTTTTTAATGTAAAGTTTCCCATCAAGATTGCCAACAGTGATATAGGTTTAGGGTGCTGGTATCTTCCTTTCTTCCCCAAACTGAAATTCACAGCATTCGACTAGAATGAACAGTGCATGCAAAGACTGCTTTCTCTCTCAGTCCACCTGTCTCCCTCCATCCTACATTCACAAACAGAATCTGAGGTAACACAAGACAGGCCCATCAAGGATCAGTATTTTGTATAATAGAGCTCAACAAAATTTGTTTTTTTTTTCTTCCTGACTTTAAATTAGCAGGTTGTGATGAATGTCTAGGAGTTAATTGGTACTTCAAATTCCTGATTGATATTTAGCGATTTGATCTGATGACATTGAAGTAACTTGCAATACTAATTTTTTTTACTATTTTTTTAAAACAAGTCTCTAAGCTTTCAACAGGTCATGTTTACTAGAGTACTAACCTGAAAATAAAATAATTTTATTTCTTTTGGAGAAAATGTCATCTTGAAATAGTTATATTGGACAAATTTTCCCATATTCTTTTAACTAACATAAAAATAACAGATATACCCTTTATTTTGTGACTTTTCCTCTAAACACCAATAGAATTTCATAGTTTATGCCATTGTTATTTAATAAGGTGTGCATCCATAGCCCTCTGTCTGTACTGAAGTACAGGAACCCTTATCATAAGTTCCTAAATGAGTTAAAGGAAAAGAAGACAGTATTGGTTACTATGCTTTAAGTACAATTTAACCATAACTGCAATTTTGTTCAATGCTAATGAATGACTTCCTGTGTGTATGTGTGTGTGTTGTTTTGTTTTTCTATTTGAATTCTAGGCACATTCAAAGCAATAATCCACCTCCACAGCCCCCAGTTCCACCGTTAGGTTATGTGTCCGGAGCCTTGATTTCTGATTTGGAAACAGATGTTCCAGATGACAATGCGGATGATGAAGAGGAACCTTTAGAAATCCCCAGGCCCCTGAGAGCACTAGACCAGACACCCGGGTCCAGTATGGACAATCTAGACAGCTCTGTGACAGGTACCAAAACTGATTTAATGGGAATAAGTGACCTATTGGCAACATTAAAGTGCATCAAAAATCAAATATTTTCTTATGTAAGATTTATTCCACTCCATCTATTTCTGTACCATTTTAAATATGTTAATGTTAAACACAAAATTCAAAAAGGATTTGGAAATACTTTTGCTTTGCTACAAAAATGATAAGAAAATTCATGAATTTTAAAAAGCTTTACAGACATGAAAGAAAACTCAATTATATTCCAAGCTTTCATGAAAAGTTCACTCTGCTAGGGAAGCAAGTCTATTACATGAAAAAAAAATGTTGGCTTTTAGAAATTGTATATTTTGTATATCAGGAGCAAAATACAAAGTGAATGAGATCTTAAAACGCTTCTTGATATTTCACATTAAAATCATTCTCTGATGAAAATGAGCACATCTTCAGAAGAAGCCTCTCTCAGGTTGCACAAGGTGTTATTCTTCGAGTGGAAACATGCATAGTGAGATAAACCACACATTTATACACTTCATATTGCTGAATCGAATAATTATTCCTCTGCCAAGAAGTATAATTATTTTGACAGCTTATCCTTTGGCCTCCTCTTTCCCTGGTTCCCAAAGCAGAGACTTGAATTGGTATTCTCCTATGATAACTCCAGGATGATACAGAGCCTAGCTGCAAGCATTTAAATCGGAAAAAATTTAAATCCTAATATGTATACAATGAATATGAAGAAGAGCAAATCTTGGTCTTTCTAATCCCTTACTTACCCATCCTTTGATTCACAGTAATACTCTTTACATGCCCTATGAGGTCTTGGCTTCTACACTCTTAAATCTGATCTGGGTTTTCATTGGGTTCTCTCAGAGGAAAAAAAAAAAAACACTATATCTATGCTCATTTTGATTGCATCTTTCACCCTAAAAGGGTGTTTTTTAAACAGTCTTATAATTCATTTTTACTCCAGCAGCTTCCCAATCTCCACCAAATTTTCACTCAATGTTAGTTTTGTCACCATTGATGGGAACAGTTCTAGTATCCCAGAGATGAAGCCTCAGTATCTGTCATTTCACTCTGCCTTCATTTTGGAACTACACAGTTGCTTTACAGTTTTCCTTCTTGCCTGGGGGCTGGTGTTTGCCAGGCTAATTGTTTAAAGACCACAGATGTGCTGCTGAGATTTGAAACCCAAATCCACAAGAAAGTGACAGAGCAAAAGTTCCAATCTCTGAATGCAGAGAGCTGACTTATTAGTGCACTATCATGTTAAGCCTCTTTGCCTGAATTCCTCACATAATCTCCTTTAGGGTAAAATTATACATATTTTTGCATATTTCACTAATGATTCTGAGCTCTTTCCCATTAGGAATCCAGTGAAAATTGTAAGAATAATGAGACAAGTCGTCTCTTGTCTATGAAGCGCTCTGTAAAGTGTTACAATGACAAAGGCAATAAGAATATCTATAAACTAGGAAAATTTCCATGAACATTTTCACATGCTCACCTGTTAGGAGTATATCAGGTGTCTATTGTGACTGGTTCACCCCATCTGCATTTCTTCCATAGCTCTCTCAGTATTCAATCCAAATGAACCTATTACTGCTAGGACAAAAAAAAATGTTTTTCCTACATGAATTCACTGTTTAATTGTTCTGGCATATAAAAATTTTAGGGCATATCGGTATATGTTCCAAAATGAATTCATCCTATGAATAATATATCTCATTAGGGAAGTTTCATTTCATACTAAAGCAGCCAAATAAACCCCATTTTTGTTGATGCATATATCAATAACATTCATATTATTCATTCATATTATGCTTTGATCAAAAATGTAATTTGCTCCTAGATTGTATGAGAATATGCATTGTGGGAGGGCATTACAAAGTATATGTGTGTATAGATGAATATGTCCTCATATGAATGTGTGCCTGCATGTTGAGTGCATGTGAAGGCATAAATGCATGTGTATCAAGACATTTGTGAGTAAAGGTGGAAGGTGTGTGTGAGGTAGGTCACATGTTGACGGTGAGTGTGTATAGATGTATGTATTTATAGAATGTGTGAGCATATTAGAGTGTACATGGCAATAAATGAAATAGGCAATTAAATTGGCATAAGCTGGACACACTAAAATCCCAGCACCTGAGAGCCTTTGTGAAGTCAAGCCCAGCTTGGGCTCAAAAGTGAGACCCCTCTTAAAACAAAACAGCTGACATTTTACTTGGCTTTGTTGGTGGGAAGACAATCTTGTGCTTACAAAGGGAATTCTCTTCATTACTTAGACTTCTAGACTCTTATGTGATGTCATCAAATTAGCCATTATTTTCAGCTAAAAGTCTCTGACATTTCCATTTTCATGAAGATATTGACAATTTTTATGAAATAGAGCTAACAGATCAGTATTCCCTGACACTCAGAAGCCAACTGCAAAGATAGCCCAATGTTACCACTGTGACTGGCAATGGAAGGCTATACAGCACTTTACAGGAATCTGCTACCTTTCATAATTGTAGCATTAGGGATTTTCAGCATTTTGCAAACTATAGATCCCTTCTTAATAAAGATAGACATTGACTTTGAATCTGCCTAATTGCATAACAATGGAGCACTTTAAGAAGAGCTCCCTAAATGTTGAAGTCACTATTCATGTAAGGACAGAAGAAGAAAATGTCAGCAGTTCCAAATTTTATTACCTCAGCAATGGAAAATACATGTTAACAAACCTTATTGCAATAGTGAACATTTATTTTGTATCCATTACTTCTGACCATTTGGTTAAGAATTTAGATTCAATAATAACAAGGATAATAATAATAATAAATAGCAAATATTTATTATTGGCTCCTAGTAAGTGGGCTTACTTAGAAGACCATTGATTTAAGACCATTGATGGCTTTTTCCCTCACCTGGCTCCATAGCTCTTCCCAGCATCCTAAGAGCTAGTCGACAAGGAGGGGCTCCTAGCTCACCTCCAGCTTGATTCCTCATTTACCTACAGCCCAAGCATGTAGACTGTTCACCAATAGGGTCTTACCATCTAGTTCTGATAGGCAACCAAGAGCCTTGATAGAGCTGGAGAAATGGATCAGCAGTTAAAGCCCCTTGCTTGCAAAGCCTACAGCCAGGGTTTGATTATACAGTGACCACATAAAGCCAAATGCGCAGTGGTACATGTGTCAGGAGTTCATCCGCAGTGGCAGGAGGCCCTGTCCACTCTGTCTGCCTCTCTCTTTCTCCATCTCTAATAAATACTTAAATCTTTAAAAGGAGCCTTAGCAATATCCTGTAATGTTTTAGGAGCATCGGGGACCTGCCTGACCAACAACTTGCTAGAAGGTATCCCCCACCCCCATACTGAAATTTTCTTGAAATAATCTATGACTTTTGGGCACAGCATTATCCACGCCCACAGGGTACTTCTGCCCAAAATCTTTTTTTTAAACATTAGTATCGTTAGCTTGTGAAGAAGTAGGTTTCCATATGACATATTCATAACACCTTTAATTTTGATGAGCTCTCCTCAAACCCTATATTCTCCTCCATCCCCTCTTCTGACTCCACTCAGATCATTTCACCCCTCAGGATTCGGTTGATATACTTACTTATCCACGAGACCCACCCTTCAACCCCGACTTGCCTACCTTTCTCGTGGATGCTTTTTACCTTCCTGGCCTTTATTACTGACTTTAGTTCACATACAAATATAAGCCTGTGATGTCAGAGACACATGCTGAACCTGGGTCACCTCACTTAGTATCTTAGATCTTTCCCAGGTCCATCCACTTCTCTGCAAATTTCATAATTTCATTTCTCTTTGCAGCTGCATAGTACTCCATTGTGTATATGTACCACACCTTCATCATCCATGCATCACTTGACAGGCTTCTAGGTTGTTCCATTGCCTAGCTATTTATTGTGAATAGAGCAGCAATGAACATTGATGAGCAAGTGTCTCCATAGTAATGTGGAGACTCCTCAGGGGTATATGCCAACATGTAGTCTAGTTGAATCATATGGTGAAATGATTTTAGCCAAGCCCTGTTTTTATTACTGTTCTTATCTTGTGAGAGGGAAACTGAGTCACAGAAGACTTCTAAACAGTTTGGATGGTCATCCACGTAGGGAAAAATAGACAAACACCAATCAGTTTTATGCAGAATGCAAATGACTGTGATCCCTGCTCTGGAAATGCCTGACTTTTATCTCTGGACTTGATGTATTTAAGAGGAAAATGTTTCCAGTCTATTACTTAAGATGACAGTCTTTTTTTGTGTGTGTATACTGATCAGTAAATAGTCATTTATTCAAACATGAAACATGTAATTTTCTCTCTGGAAATGTTTCTTACTCTGCCCTTGACAATATGAACTTTTAAATGCACTTTATTTTTCTCATATTTAGTTCTATGTTCAGTTTCAGTGAGTAGCAAAATTAAATCATAAGAGCCCTTTGAAAGAATTATCATTGTTCTTTTAATTTTTCATGAATATGATGCATATCTATTTGGTTGTTTAAAAGAGAGGATAAATGTGCTTACTTGCAAAGCCTTCTTGCCCAAGTTCAATTTCCCAGTCAGCCATGCAAGCCAGACAAGCATTTGTTTGTAGTGGTAAGAAATACTGGTTGATTTTGTGAGTGTGTGTGTGTGTGTGTGTGTCTGTGTCTGTGTGTGCGCACGCGTGTGTGTGACAAATAAGAAAATTAAGCCTCCAAATACTTTCAGTTTAAGCACTGAACGTTTTGTGTGTTTGGGGGATTTTTTGCTTCACTGGAATTTCTACACCAGATCAACGTGCAAAGGATCAAGCCCAGCAGTCTCTTCTTGGTATGACCACACAGCTGCTGAAATTTTGGCCACCAAGAATTTTGAACAGTGACTTTATCTCTGCTACAAAAAACTTAAAAACATAATTTTAGTATTAAGGGACATTTCAAGGATTATAATTCTAATAAAAATTCATTTCAGACCACCTCACTAGCTCAGGTGTCTTTAATAGCAAATTAATATACATTTCAAAATTTAACAAATAAAGAGGGTAAATGGTATATTTAGAATTTTTTTTTTTACCTGAGTAAAGCAAGCTAATAGGTGTCATATGTCCCGTGGAAGAGATTTTGAGGTGCTGTTTGGTTTCGCCTATATATTATACCTACACTCCCCCTCTCTTTGAGGAATACAAGTAGAAATCGTGTACTCCAACATTTTTTGAGTGGAAAAAAAGGACTTTCGGAGGCTAGATGCAGCTCTCATCTTTCTAGGAAGCGGTCAATATTTGGATTGACCAAAGGCAATTAGAGCTGAACATTTTACTTAGAAGATAGTTAGACAGACAAATAGCATTTAATAGGAAGAGTTCCTGGATGAAATACCAGCTCAAAAAAAATCAGTAGCCGTTAGTTTTTCTATCTCATAAAAATGGTAATGCAACAATTAACAGGGTCATATTATAAAGCACAGACTTTACTCTAGCTTAATGGATCTAAGGATAAGCATTTATCAGCAAGGAAGGATTCAGCATAAATTGACATGCAAATGAATTGATGACTGATCATAAATTAATTTTAGTGCTGAAGATGTAATAGAGACACAGCAAGATGCCACTTTATCATGGCATTTTATGCACAGTAACATTTGGGCAACAGCTTAATGTCCTACGTGAAATTCCTATCTAACAGCTTGAATAAATTTCTGAAATTTTCTTTTTGGCCTTTCAGCAATTTTAAACCAGAGGAATTTGGAAAGATTGAAAATGTAAACACAGATAAATTTGGCTGTGTGACATAAATTCATTTTTCATTAAGTGCTTAAATATGTATTGATTATGTTTAGGGCTATAATGTGTCACATAGGTATGAATTGCTTGTACTTTGTAAAGATTCTCTAGCTAAGCTTTTTTTTCCCAATGGCGTTGAGTTTAGTCATATTTATATTCACAATATATGATACAAGAGTTATCACAAAATTACTTTTAGTTTATCAATTGACACTTTTTTCTATTCTAATCACTGTGCCTTCCCTTTTTATAATAAAAGTCTTTAGATTATAATTTTTTTGAGGTTGGGTCTCTCTCTCTCTAGCCCAAGCTGAACTATGCAATCTCAGGCTGGCCTCAGATTCACATTGATCCTCCTACAATGGCTTCCCATGTGCTAGGATTAAAGATGTGCACCACCACCCGAGCTTTAGATCGTGCTTGATATCTATATACAAAGAGAGAGGAAAAGTGATAGCCAATGAAAGGCAAAATCAGTACAAGCTAAAGTTGATAGAAATAATTTCAATATGTATTATAGACTATTGACAATGTGACCAAATAGCTTGACAAATTTTCCCACACTCACATCTACCCTACAGATCTTAACCTCATTTCAGTGTGGAGTTATGGTGAGTATAAGAGAGAGCCTGAGAGATAAAATAATCTTTTTTCTTTCTTTCTGTGTTCTTTACCTTTTATTGTCAACATAAAGATAATTCCATTAACCTTTTGTTTTCAGCTTGGATAGTGAGATGTCTCATTGCCTAATGTTTACAAAAGTTCACTGAGCATTGCATGTCTGTCTCTTCAACGGTGAAATCGCCTGTCTTCTCTTTGCTCTTACATGAAGTATAAAAATAAGTAAAAGTAATGTGTACTGTCTTTCTTGCTACTTATGCTTCCCAGAGAAGCTAGGAAGGAGAAAGCATTAGGGGGAAAAAAAAAAACTTCATGAATGAATGGGACACTTGTTTGGAGAGAGAACAGTTATTCAGGAAAACAAAAAACAGTGCATGGGAAGGACTTAGCTGAGCTTTGGGGGGATTAAACTACTCTCCACTCTAGGTTTGTTTATTTTCTCTGGTGACCCCTTGCCAAATGACTTCGATTCTTTTCCTTATCTACCCTAGCATTACACTGCAAGGTCTATTGCATCGTGTTTTTCTTCCTTCTTGGCTGTTGGTCCTTGACCATGATTATTAACCTAGAATTGAATCTCTCCGAGGAGGTTCAGTGACTGGTGTTATCTGAGATTCTTTGCAGTGGCCTGTTTCAAGGGAATTTGTTTGGAAAGCAAAAAAGTGTATCTCTCTGCTTTTGGCAGATAGAATCAAAGGTCTTTTTCTGCTGCATTTGACACCCTTTCAACATCTCACACCATCATGGTCAGTTCAGTTTTTGTTTTCTGTTTGAAAGTGCATGCATCTGTGTTATTGTATCCTGGCCTTTTGACTAAGATTACAAATACTTCACCATAGCCACTTTCGTGGCAACACTCTTGTCTCTCAAATAGTGGAAGAGAGAAGAAAGAACTCTACAGCCCTAAGAGACTCTTGTCTCTTTAATGTAAAACCAGTACTGGGTAGTTAATAGTGCATCAATTAATAATACATCGTGTTAAGTATAATATTAATTTTTTTAATTTCTACTTTGATTTTGTTTAAGAAAAAGTACAATATTGTGAACCCCTAGAAAGTTAAGAAATCATTTAATTGTATCTATGTAGTTATATACATATATTATATATATATATATATATATATATATAAACTAGTTATTTACACATAAGCTTCAACTCTTCTACCTTTGTCCTGCTTCTTATTGAAAACTCACAGGAATATTCACATTGTGCATAATGATTATTTTTAAAGTTCAAATATTGAAGAAACATGGTCTGCTTAACATCCCCAAAAGTCTAAGTATACCTGACATAGAAATTTATGAAACTTTAAAAAATATTGTGTTCCTTATGCACTATGTTCAGTTGACTTGATATTGTCTACACATTTTACATATGCATTTTTGTGTTTGTTTTATGATTTTTTTTAATTTTAAAGTCTTGAAACCATTAATGGAGTTGGAACTAATTTCAGGATATATTCATACCATTTTCTCAACTGAGTCCCTCAGCTAACAAACATTTTAATTTGTTTCATTAAGATTCCTTTTCCCTAAGTGATAGAAACTTAAACTTGACATAAGAGTTCTTATGGGAAGGTGATCATTAAGGTTCCTTTTCCTTAAGTGATAGACACATAAAATGTAAATAGGACTTATTTTGAGAAGGTGATCATGTAATCAAATTGAACCACATGTTTATTCATAGACCCCCAAACCAATCCAGACTATAAGTGAGCCTCTTTCTTCTGCCCTTAGGATATGGAAGGTACAGATGATGCGGGTTAAAGAACTCAGAATGTTCCAGAAGTGTGGCTGGAGGCAGCCTCTGGGCTCCTTAGCATGGGGTGTTGAGATTCCATTCCGTACAACTCACTGGACACTGCATTTGTTTTTAGGTTCAATGGTAAATGGATGGGGCTCTGCATCTGATGAGGACCGTAACTTTTCTAGTCGTAGATCTAGTGTAGGTAGCTCCTCAGATGGCTCCATCTTTGCCAGCGGCAGCTTTGCTCGAGCATTGGTGGCAGCCGCAGATAAAGCTGGCTTTAGGCTGGATGGAACCAGCCTTACCAGAACAGGTTGGTAGACCCCCAGCCCACACTCTTTGCATGAGACGATCTCATCCTCTGGACACTGACCTTTCCTTCTGTGTTTCCTTGCCTGGGAGTCTAACTGTAGGCTTTTGAAAAGATGCATGAACATAGTTGGTTGGGGTGGGTGCTCTAGGCCTAGAATTCTCTTTGGATGCTGGATTTGATTTGCAGAGCCAAAAAATAGGCTCACCACCTTGCACCCCTTTCTCTTCGTGGCTTTGCTACTTAATTGCAATGTTTCCTTTTCATATTACAAGAAAGCCATGCCTAAGATTGTCATTAATGTTTCACTATCACACACTTGGCTAAATCCTCACAAAATCATTAATGAACATAATGATTAAAATTATTCAGCTTTTCTCTCTATTACTTGTCTTTACCCTACTTCTTTCTGCAAATGCATTTTCTGGGAAGGTTTCCATTGGCATGGGGTGGGTGGTTCTAAGGCTGTCTATCTAACAGTTCAAATGGCTGATGGTTCTAATCATTGGGCTAAGATTTTAATACAATAACTATTTGTTTTAAAGGATGCTAATTAAAGATACACCTGCTGCACTCACAGAAGTTGAATTAAATGGTGACGACATGTGTATTTCTCTTTAGAAAGATTTAATTTTGATTTAGAATAGTAATAATATATGTCAAACTATGTAAGTTAGTATGTGATTCTAATTTCATCCAAAAAATGGAAATGTGAGATGAACTCTAATAAATTACAGTGAGCTTTCATCATTCGATGACAAAATAATGTCAGCATAATGCTTGCCCTTATATTTGGATCTGTACTAATTTTTGTCACCTATAAAAAGTTGGTATGTGAATTTACCTGAGCTACAAACATTAAATGCATTTTCAAAAGTGGAATAGTGTTCAAATAGTAAAGATAAATGATATTGAGCCTTTGCTCCACTTCCAGGTTATAAAACGAATCTTGGAAGGTGTCTTGAAATTACAATAGTCTTTCTTTTGAGCATGTCATTAAGTATTCTTCAAAGGAAATGAAAAGATTTCTCAAGCATTGCAGAGGTTTATTTTTATATGCCATCCAAACTAAAATATGTTGTAATATACCTGTTATTTGAATTTGCTTGCTTCATGAAGCATAAGTGAGAAACTTTACATTGCCTGAGTGCTTTTTGTGGCATTAGCTATAGGCAGAGAAGTGAGAAGGCACAAGGAAACTAATAAATTAGAAGGCATAATGCATTTCTTGCATGTATGCTAATAGCTAATAAAGCATTAAGCCATATCATGTCACATTGACTTAGGAAAATGTAACTACATGTGATAATCTTTTTCCATAAAGTGAAAATACACACAAAAGAATAAATGCATGTATATAAACCAGTCCTCTCTTACCATAATAAGCACAGCATTAAAATAATTAGTTGTTGAAAATAAATATATTAGCTAACCCTTTTCTACAGTAAATTGCATACATACATTCTAAACCACAAAAAAAGAAATTGCACTTTTAATTTTACAATTAGAGTACACAGTCTGTTCCAATACAGCAATATTACCCAGAAAGTTCTTATTGCATTTGGGATATATATAGTGATTTTGGCCTATCTTGTATGCTGGTGTTCTTGCTTTGATGCTAAAAATGCAGGATTCATCATTTATGAAGTAGGACATCATTTTTATGTATGTGTTTGAGCAAAACTTTCATGTTTTAATTTTAAACATAATTACTCTAAGACATTTTTCATGTGTTGAAAGTGTTCTTTTAAGATTCTAAGAAACAAACAACTATACAAAACAACTGAAACACAATTCACTTCATGAGAAAAATCCCCTTTCATTTTTGAAGTAAATGCTACATGGATGGTCCTAGATCTCTGACATCAGTGAGCCTGTCAGGGTCAACAACATAAAATCAAACAAGATAGAGCTATTGATTGGCGGATTAATATTTCTCTATATGAAATGATTTTAGCCAGTGGAGTGTTGATAAATTATTAAAATTGGACAAATGACATGCAGAAAATCATGTGCAGCTAGGTGCGAATATCTTGCTTCTTCAAAAAGCATCTCTAGGTAGATTCATAGAATAGTGAAGGTAGACGTGAAAGACAAGACCAAATCAGTGTATCATAACGATCTTCTGTATCTCTCAGTCTCTTTGGTTCTCTTGTTCCAGGAAAAGCTTTTACCTCTTCTCAAAGGCCTCGACCCACCAGCCCATTTTCTACTGATAGTAATACCAGCTCAGCCCTGAATCAAAATCAGAGGCCTCGGCCCACCAAGAAACATAAGGGAGGGCGGATGGAGACACAGCCAGCACTGCCTCATCGAAGGGAAGGGATGCCGGATGGTAGGTTTCTTTCCTTGCCTCTCCCCTCCTCACTGGAAAGATGTATCCCGTGCAAACACTGACTTTGATTCAAGTAGTTAAGGTTGTTTGGCCTTGGCCTCAGTAACTTCCTATATCTGGCACCATGCTCACATTGAAATAATACACAGTGGGGAGTGATTTCTTTCTTTTTTTAAATTTTATTTATTCATTTTCAAGCAGAGAGAAAAGAGAGAGAGAGTGAGAGAGAGAGGAGAGAGACAACCAGGGCCACCGCCTTATGGTTCTGGCTTATGTGGGTCCTGGGGAATTGAACCCAGAGCCTTAGGCACTGAAGGCAAGTGCCTTAACCACTGAGCCATCTCTCCAGCCCAGTGGGGAGCTATTTCTATGTGATCAAGACCCAAGCTCTAGCATAGAACTACTATACTACTTTTTAATCTTTTCACTTTCGTGATATTTTTCCATTAGCACTTTTTAGCATGCAACCTACTTTAAAATTAGGATTAAATCCATTAACATTAATATATATATATATATATATATATATATATATATATATATAAAATTACATATATTATCACACAAAGTATTATATGATAATCTGTATTATCAGATTTTACTCTTGGAGAACACCTTGAAATGATTTAGTACAACTGTAGTTGTAAGAATTTCAGGCCTGAAAACATGCCATAGGTCATATAGGTGAAGGGTACCTTAGTCGATTTGGAAGGCTATAATAAACCATTACCTTATAGATAGTAGAAAAAATAACAACAGAAACTTGTAAGAAGAGTCAGTGTCTACTTAGAGACTTGGTTGTTGCGTATGGCGTCTTCTTATGTCCTCATATGGTGGAAGGGACCTCTCTGGTGCATGTTTTTTAGGACCCTGAACCCTCTTACTGGTTAATTATGTCACAAAGTACTCAGGTCTCAATATCATCACATACCATCACATTCAAGGGAAAATTTACTTCAATATTTGAATTTTAGAGACATAATCAATAAGACGATAAGAAAAAGTTTTTTTTTTTTTTCCAATTAAAGTCCAAATAGTAGGCTGAGCATAGTGGCACAAGCCTTTAATCCAGCACTCGGGAGACAGAGGAAAGAGGAGAGCCGTGATTTTGAGGCCAGCCTGGCACTACAAAGTGAGGTTTAGGTCAGTTTGAGCCAAGGGTGATATCATACCTTGACATTCCCTCCCCCACAAAAAAAATCAAATCAACAAAAAATGAAGTCTAAATAGTAAATAGTTTTGGATTAGGCAAGCATATAGTCTGTATCTAAACTCTGCCATTGTTGAATGGGTATAGTCATAGGAAAATTAATTTTTAAATGTATGACTTTCCAGTAAAACTTTATTGACACACGAGATAGTGGCTGAATTTGGCAAGGGGTACTATAGTCTAATGATTTATTTCAATAATTTTATTTCTATGTATAGAGCATCCATCTTTTAGGTATTTTATTAAACACTGCTAGTTTCAGGAAACAATCTTATTGGAAGATGACGCTGTTCAATAATAAATGTTATATCATCTCAACAGAGGATGCCTTATTTCTTGTATTTTCAACTTAGTACTTAAATCTTGTAAAATATCAATAAAAGCATGTATCCTGAAGTTTCACACTAAGTCTGTATAGCAGAGGATATTTAAAGTGCTCACTGTGTTAGACCCCGAGATAAAATTCCTTTTTTTCTCAGCACTATTTCTTATAAACACATTAAGTTTGCATTGTGTTTTCCTGAATTTCAATAGTCTTTCTGTGTTTTACTGAATGTTGAAAGGATAGTCTAAGCAAACTGAATGTGAAAACCATTTAGAGATATCTTCAAGTATTTCCTTCTGGTTCTGGTTTAGTTTTCTGGGGTAGAATCTAGCAAAATCTCTGTCTCATGGTTTCAAACAGCTTTCTGAGTAAATAATTTTCCCTGTTTCCAGTCAGAGTTGGGAATGAGGGGATATGTCATTCTCTGTCTCGGTAGCTATGCAAAAACCCACACATGGAAAGGTATTCCTTTAGTCTTATCTAGCAAGCAGGCATTACTGAATCCAAATCTTCTGTCTATTTGTAAAATAAGTTAAAATCTCCTTAGAAACCAATGTCCTGAGCAGTGATGAGCAAAAGAAGGCAGGTTATCATGCATTCTCATGTTCTGCTGATGATATCTCCGTGCAGACTACTGTATTCAAATGCACAAGCAAATAAGCAGATAAATAAGTGGGGATATACAGTGTGTGAAACAGTGATTAGGCTTCAGAGAAAGCTTCACCAAGTTGGCTTGTGAGCAAAAGACAGGAAGAATATGAACAAGCAAACAAGAACCAATGTTAATATCCTAAGAAAGGTCATTCTAGGATCTAATATCAGCACGTAACCCTAGGGCTTATCTCATCAAAGGAGTGAAAGAGTGGGACCAGAGCAGACCGGGCAACAAAATAGAATATGATGAGAGACCCGTGAACAGGGTTCAGTGTTTTAGGGATTTTAAGCTATGGTAATATCCTCAGTTTTTAAAGTGCCTTGAATGGAAACTCTTGGAGCTGTGTGTACGTGTGTGTGTGTGTGTGTGTGTGTGTGTGTGTGTGTGTGTGTGTGTATGTGTTAGGCAGAGTGGAGACATGATCACTTTATGCTTTCATTTTAAAAAGGTCTCCCTAGCTGTTGTGTTGCAATGTAGGCAATGATGCGAAAGTACAAGTGGAGTCAGAGACTATAGGCGAATGACAGGGACTGAAATAATGGTGCTCCATACCACTATGGAATCTGAGGATAGACGTGATTGATAGGCGATAAAGTCAGGGAGTGAAAGATGCCTTCAGAGTTTGGGTGAACACAGGATGAACATGTGAACCCGAGGAGCAGCCTACTTTGTGGACCATGAGGCAGAGTATGGTTTTGAAGTGGGAAACTTTGAGCTGCTTTCTAGACAGTTGAGGTGAGATGTCCAGGGTAGACTTTGTTTCCTGAGGCTAGGTCTCATGGAAGTAGACATCCGATCTGGAGATCTTTAATTTCTCAGCCCCTCCCTTTTTCTTACCTGAATAATGGCATCTGTCTTTTCAGATTTTCATTGCCTAACAATAATCTCCTGTGGGCCAGTAAGATACTCTTTCATGCACTTACTTGCTTTATGTGAATCCACATAGAATTGATTAACAAATTTAATTTAAGTTCATGGATTTGATTATATACTTTTATTTTTTCCTCAATCATTTGTAATTCTATTTCTTTCAAGTTTGTTTCTTTCGATGTGCATTGCATGTCTTTTATTCTTAGAAGATAAAAATCTCAAGGATATTACTTAATTATGGAGCTATATCATTTCAGGTTAAATTAAATAGTCATCATAATTTTTGCTGGATAAGCTGATGCCATTTTGGCCATTTTAGAAATTACACTGCTTGGATGGAGAATAAAAATCAATGACAAGATAGGTTATTTTTGAAGCAAATGGGATCCTTTCCCCTCACTGACAGACTTAAGTCCAATAACTCAAATGTAATAATTAATTTGCATTCATAGTAATACACAGTGGAGGAAGTCAATATTGAGTATGAAGGAAACACAATCTCATTGGTTTATCTATCAGACAGATATATCATTATTGTATTAGCTCTTCATTTAGTAACAAATGTTCCAAATACCACCTTCTTCCCCCAGATAGCAATCCTGTCCTTCTCAAGTTAGAAATTCTTCCATGAAGATGTGTGTGAGGCTAGAGATGCTGGAACAGCTCGGAGCATACAGAGCAAATGCTCATGAAACCATTATTAGCTCTTCAGTGGACTGTGCTGCCAATGTATTCATATGACAGAGTATCAAGTTGTTTAAGGAACTTGTTAAAATGAGCACTTTAGCATCTTAAAAGTAACTCTCTTTTGTACTCAAGAATTTTATGCTGTCCTTTGAATTTCCCAAATATTATTAGGAAAAACTATATTTAAAACTATATTTACAAAAATGTTATTGGAAATAATTGCTTACATTAAGCATATGACACATGGATTTTATACATAAACAATATAATTTTCTATACTAAGGATTAACAAAGAAAATACATATTTGAAACATTAGAAGACATTAGAAAGCATTAGAAGATTCAATGTTTAGAGGCTTTCCAAATCCCTAAGAATGTAATTTTAGACCCAATATAATACAAATTTAAAAAGTAAGGTGATTTCATAGTGGAAGACAGTGAGTTATAAAGGTAACTATCTGAAAACCATCCAAATAAAATGACAAATCATCTGATATTTGAACGTTTTAAATTTCTGATATTTGATTTAAAATTAACCATTCATTCAAATTGCCATGACACATTGTCTGCTTATCATCATAAAGCATCTCCAGTCTGCACTCTGAATGTTGGTTATTACTTATTAAAATTATTACAATGGAAGATGATAATATATTAGTTGTAACTCATTAGCTAACTCATGACATGAATAGCTAGAATTGGTTGTCAGACAGAATGTTAATTGCATTTAATAAACGTTAACTTAACCCTTTGACTAGTGTTAAATGTGCCACCGTACACGGGTAAGGACTGTCGTATGTTACATATGATATGGCATATTGTTCTTAATTTCCCACGGGTGAGATTTCCTATAGAGGTTGCTTTGAGAGCTTTAACTATGCTTGGGAGTGTTTATTAGCTCAGCTGGTAGAATTTCTGCTGACTTTTTAAATCATAGTATTTTTACTTTGAAGAGGAGTGATTGAATGACGAATTGAATATTAACAATAAACTGCCCTTTAGCTTTGAATGTAAGCCCTAGTATGCAACTGGAAATACATTCAATGTTTAATGGTCAATAAATCAGCCAAGCTTATGTTAGTAATGCTATATCAAGAAGACTGCAGGTGTATCAGTAATAAACATTTTGAATATCAATAATTGCCTTTTATTTTCCACAAATTTCTTTTGCATGGGTGATACTTGTAAGAGGGCAAGGGTATATTTTTTTTCAACTTGAATTGAAACTTGCTTTTTTTTTCCATTAAATTGCAGTCCATTCTAAACATTATTCAAAATTTTTAGATCTTCCCCCACCACCAGATCCCCCACCAGGTCAGGGTTTAAGACAGCAAATAGGCTCCAGCCAGCATGCTGGTCACGTGGAAAGCTCATCAGAGAGAAAAGGAAACTCTCTAGAGAGACAACATGCATCCAGCTTAGAAGACACAAAGAGCTCATTGGATTGTCCAGCTAAACCCTCTCTAGAGTGGCAGCGACAAACCCAGGAATGGATAAACTCCACAGAGCGCCAAGAAGACACACGGAAAGCCCCACACAAACAAGGTGCTGGACCAGGTGTGTTCTGCACAGCCCCCTGAAAGAAGGGACTGTGACATTATTTTTTCCTTTTTCTACCAGGTATTTTAAGACTGGAAATTGTTGAAGGGCCTTACGTTTGCCTTAAATCAGTAACTTAGGTTGGAATTTTTCAGCAGAGCTCACCAGCACACACCCTCTACTAACTTCAATAGGGCTCCTTGCCTCTAGTTAACTACACAAGCCCCTTGAGCCCTGGAGATCTCTAAGCTTTATTATCTACAGGGCTCAGGAGACAACTGGATTCCTTTTTTAATCTTTTACACTCCTTGTGCTGTGTCCCTTTCATCTCTTCCTTCAGCCCATTCTTCACTTTGAGGGAAGTGATTTAAATTAAATAATTTGCAAATAAATACTC
This sequence comes from Zapus hudsonius, assembly GCA_004024765.1. Lineage (NCBI taxonomy): Eukaryota > Metazoa > Chordata > Mammalia > Rodentia > Dipodidae > Zapus > Zapus hudsonius. The sequence continues at coordinate 21,380 of PVHP010000094.1, read as the reverse complement.
TGAATCACAGAGTCCTCAAATCTGAAAAGGTTGTACTGGCCTCACACATTCTCCAAGGGATTAAAACTAGTTGACCATTACCATTAGCATGGGAAGTGTTTTTGTTTATAAATCAAACTTCTCAGAAACTCCTCACCTTATAAATTTCACAATTCCTGGTTAGCTATTATTTGGGGTTGAGGTGTGTCTGTCAACATAAATGTATATTTTAAATATCTCACACAGGGTGGCATCCATTGAGAATATATATATATATATATATATATATATACATATATATATATATATATATACATATATAGTTTATATATATAGAATATATGTATATATATATATATATATATAGTTTGAGAAGCATTTCCTTACATAATCGTTCCTTTAGACACATCTTGCCTAGATATGTCCTCTCCCCATGCATTTTCTGTAAATACCTTTTGATCAAATTTTGGAAAATTTAATTTATGTAAGAACCAGAGGATAATAGTTTCATTATCTAAATTTAGTGAAACCTTTAGGAAGATTATGAACTGTAAAAGAAAACATACATAACCTTTGTTATTTAAGATTAAGCAGTGAGACGGTGTGGTTAGTCAGCATTTTTTAGTCTATACCAAGAAGGAAAAAGCAGTGGACAGGGAATGGGAGGGAAATATAAAGAAGTTAGAAAGAAAAAGAAAAAAAAAAGAGAAAACTCTAAATAGCAATTGATGGTAGTATATATCATAAGGTATTTTGGGAGGGGGAATATATAAAAAGAATATCAACAAATCATAATGCGTTTTTTAATGAACTATTCAACCTTTTGTGTAATATACTTCTGTCTCAAGAAAAAAATGAAATTTAAGGCACTTATGTAATTAACTAGTGTATAATTCTTTATCTAAATTGATGAGAAAACGTTGATGTAATTTCAACTAAAATAAGAACCGTATTCCTTAAAAATTACTGGGCAAATTAAATTGAAGTCTCATTGAACTCTAAAATCATTCTCAGATATTCTTTTTGTTAAGCAGACTACGCTTCATTGTTGGCAACTCTCATAATGAATTTAAATTTTGCAAATAATATAGTGTGTACTTATCCCAAGATCTGTTTTAATTTCATCCTTGTTCAGTTTCTATTGTCGGAAATGTTGCTTGCACATGGAAATTCCTTTAATATCCGGGCCTGATTAAGCCTCATAATTTTAATTTTGGCAAAGAATGAATTAGTTAAGATGCTCTGCTCTGTTGAATCCCTAAGTGTTAAGTGTGTTGAATGCAGTTGAATGCAGTGGTTTCTGGTGTCTCCGTTTCAGAGGAGGCTCTGGTGCCCTACAGCAAGCCCAGCTTCCCTTCGCCTGGTGGCCACAGCTCATCTGGAACAGCGTCTTCAAAAGGCTCCACTGGACCTCGGAAAGCAGAGGTGATCAGGGGAGGCCACCAGCGCCATGCCAGCGACCTCCTCGACATAGGCTATATGGGCTCAAATAGTCAAGGACAATTTTCAGGTGAATTATGTAAGTCTTTTAGGTTCATTTCCAAGACCATCATAATTCGGGAAGAAGATTGGGCTTAGAGAATCTCCATGTCTTAAATAAGTTTCAAAATAATAGAAAATTGGCTAGGAAAAATAATCAATTATTATAATTACCATTTCATATGAGTTTAGCCCTATAATTAAGTCATCAATGACTTAAATATTTCATTGGTATTTCATGTTTATTTAGCCTGTATAAAACTGTTTAAATGTAGGAAATTTATCTCAATACAGGTTAGAGTCCCCTTGCTTGTTTTCTTGCTATTTTTTTGTTGTCTTTTTAATTTTTCTTTTATAAATTATAACTTTAGTATTCATATTTACATACACTGAGTGAGCAAATACTGTGTTGGTGTCCCCAATTCCCCAATGTCCCTCTTCCCTGTCCCCAATCAGCTGGATATCCTCCTCCATGGGCAGTCTGTAGGGGGTTATGGATAGCCTAGGAGTCAGCCTGGATCCACCCCCCCCCTTTGTATGTTGTTACTGAGGGGGCAATGTCTCTGGATATTCTCCCCCGCCATGTCTCTTACAATCTTTCCACCCCCTCTTCTGCTCAGTTCCCTGAGTCGTGGTGGGTGAGTATTAAGGCTATTTTAATGTTGAGAACTTAGGGGTCTCTCTACTTCTGCTTTAGGTTGTGTTTTCTTGCTATTTTTAACTAAGCACAGTAAAGGCTTAGAAGCATGCTGTTTTCTTGAAAGCATGGAACCCAGGACCTTACTCATGCTAGGCACGAGCTCTACTCCTCACCTATATCTCTGCCCTCTAAAAACCTTTGAAAAGCCTCTTTAGGAATTTTCCTTCTTCTAGACTTCTACATTCATTTATTTTTAAAATTTTAGCTAGTCAACATGAATAAGTTGATTTTTATTTCAGTTGACTTGCATGATTCATATTGTCATGGCATATATTTAAATAAATTTAACTTTTTGAGTAAGAAACTGTCATTGGTAGGATGGCTGAATAATTTGCAAAATATATAGGACTTTCAGTTGACTTGCATGATTCATATTGTCATGGCATATATTTAAATAAATTTAACTTTTTGAGTAAGAAACTGCCATTGGTAGGATGGCTGAATAATTTGCAAAATATATAGGACTGGATACTAGGGAAAGATAGGAATATCACAGTTTGTCACTGTGAAAGTCATTGAACCCCTTGCATTAATGTCATCAGGATATTCACCCATTGTCATATCGCGTGCCAGCATGACATTTACTTAGCATGGCCAACAACACTGATTCCAGCTACAAACTCACAAACTACTTAGAGAATAACCTCGTTGGTTGTGTGGCAAGAAAGTAAATTTCTTTCTAAATCTCCTTCCCCATGTGAGAATTGGGATTGTTATTAGGTTCACATCACAGTATTTGGAGGATTTCATGAGACGATGAAAGGAAAATACTTTCAAAAAAAGCAAAGTTCTTTATAAATTTGAGTCGTGATTGACTAATGAGTATATTTATTTTACAATATTTCATTTGATTCCTGGCCACATGGAATTTCTTTTGAGCTTCTTTTGAAGTGTTTTGGTCTCCTTCAAAAAAATTACTTAAATTCATATTAGCTGGCCTGTTCTTTGTTTGCGCTCTATTTGCTTTGATTTTAATTATGCTAATGAGGATGGGGGACAACAATGTAGAAAAGTAAGCTTTATTTCTGAAGTTTGCTCTTTTCTGCTCTGTTTTAGAGTAACTGAGAGGAGACCTTCCAAGCTGCTCTGATGGACCGCTAGGTCTGAACTCATGGATGCGATGACACTAAACAGTGCAATGAACAATTTCTTTATTTATGTACTATTAAATAAACTGTAAATGCAATGTAAAGACACACAGCCACACATATCCCACAGATATTTTACTTGTGTTCTCTTAAGTACACCACCCACCTTAACTCTTTCTTGTCAGGAGTATATAAGAAAGAAAGAAAAAAAAAGAAAGAAAGAAAGAAAGAAAGAAAGAAAGAAAGAAAGAAAGAAAGAAAGAAAGAAAGAAAGAAAGAAAGAAAGAAAGAAAGAAAGAAAACAAAACTCACTCTCCAGGAAGAAAACAAAGAATTTTCCTCTGTATATAATTTCTTTTGTGTGTTGCTATGCAAGCTCATTCCTTTTAGCTCTGTTCACATTGTTGTCTGTTCTTATTGGTCTGTTGTACTATATGTGAATTAACGGGCTGTGCTGCCATATATTAACTTTTGATTGTGTAACTTTTATGTTTAAATTTTGCACTGCGATTTTATTTGGTGATAAGCACAAATCTCTACTCCTCACGACATGAAGAAAGGGTGGAATGTGAAGGGAGTTTCTGTACTGTAAGCTAGGTTGGATGATGCTGGTATAACCAATCATGTTAGAAGGTTTTCAGTTGGGATGTAGAAATAGGAAGATGCAAAGGAACCATGGTGTTGGCAAAGTCTTCTTTGAATATCAGGAATCGAGTCAATTTTAAAAAGCAGATAGATGGCTTTTACTATTGACAAAAACAGGGGTCAAAGGAAGAAATCTTAAGTGTAGTCTGAAGAAGCATTCAAGTACGCAGGTAGCAAAGATGTACTAACTTGCAAAAAATAATTAAAGATTTATTTAGAATCAACTTTACCTGTCATTATAATTGACCCATTCGAGAATTACAATGAGCAAAACAACATTAAGTATCTTACAAGAGCTGTATTTCTATTACAGATTTAAATAGCATTTTCTGAACTACCATAATGAGTCTCTCCAACTCGTTGTCACAATATAACATGAAGTTCCCCAAGGAAACCAATAAAATGAAGTCTACAGTATCTAGCAAATAGTCAAAGAAGCAATTTATTATTAGGGACATCCTTGAGCTGCTTTTCAATATGAACTTATTGCAATATCTTGTTTCATCTTTCTAATACATGTACAGTACACACTAGAGGATACCATTGCATCACTTACATTCATGATTTTTAAAATATATATATATATATATATTGCAGTCTGCATAAGATTTTGTGTTTCATTTACTTCAAAAGTAAAGTTGATGCCGCCAAACTCAGCGCTTCACAGCAGTGCTCACAGTACTCAGTTCAGAGTCAGATCGATGGGAATAAATACTCTGTGGTACATTTCAGAAATTAGCTACCAATGAAAACCTGTTTGACCCATTCTGAATGAGTAACCTGAAAGAAAAGTGACAAGGGACAAAAAATGCATGTTTATACACTTTTTAAATAAAACCAAATCTTGTAAGTGGACATTACTCACAGTGTCCTGCCTCATTTCTTTTTCACGACTTTGAGAAGAAGTTTCTGAACATCACTTTTGTATGCTCAACATAAATGTGACTTGGAAATGTGTGTTAGCTACTGTACATGTCTAGTCAAGTAGAAGATAACCTCGCTGAAATTCCCACCTGTCACAATTTGCCCATGTGCTCCCTCCACAATAGTAAACTCTATTTCTGCATACATTTTTCTGATATTTTCCCAATAGGATCAATAGTTGGCACTTTGAAAAATAGTCAATGTGGTGATCAGGATCGCATTAAAATAGAGAACATTTTGGGTTACAATGTACACCAATTTGTAATACATTGTTATAGCAAAGGGTTCATATAATTAAACGCTTCCAAATTTATTCAATCCCTGAATGACATCATCACAGGCAAGCATAGAACATGATGTTTTGTATGTGCTTCAACATTTTCTAGTTCATTTCTTCACTGGACAGACAGAGAATTTTGAGACACGTACTCTATCACTTTCTACCATCAGAGCTTAATTTTTGTGCAGTTTGATTTCTCTGGTACAATGAGACAGGGCAGGAAAAGGTGAAACGTTTTTGCAAAAAAAAAAAAAAAGAGAAAAGAACTATTCACAATTCTAAAATGAGAGGAATTTAATTTTCCATATTTCATAATATGCAGTTCTGTAGTTCATAACATTCTTTTTAAAAACATACAGTTTTCTAAGAAACTGTATGGATTTGAATTTCCTCTGTATCTTTATCAATAACAGAACTTAGTGTAAAACTTATTATCGTATATATTACAGATAGCCTTGAACTCCTGTAAATGGATTTTAAGAGATGATTAATATAACAAAATCTCAAAAATGTATCTATTTGCAGGTCACATGACTTGTAGAGAAATATGAGTTTATAATTTCATACTCTTCTGATTATCCTCAGAATATAAAAATTAACAGATTAAGTTGATACGGACCTTGTGTTTACTTTTAGCTTTCTTTTAGAATAGTCTGTTTTGCCTGTTTGGTCTAGTTTTAAATTGATCAATCAGTCCAATCTTGGACCCAATATGTACCATACAGATGACGTAACATGCTACGGTGACATGAATTCAGGCAAGTTGTCAGCAATAAAAAGCCTTCCTCAAATGGTTCTATGTACAGACCTGCTCTTCAGTATCCTCAGAATGTTAGCAGAACATACCAGTATGGTTTTCCAACTTGTAGTTAGAGTGTGATCAGAAATGGACTGAGCTCACTCTTCTGTGAGTCTAAACAGAGACCTGCATAAGCCATCCCAAGGAAAGCTGGGCAGGAAATGATCTCATGTTCTGCTCATAGACAATGCTGCTGTTGAGTCAAGCACTCCTTCACAACAAAGCCTCTGGCCGGTGCCCAAGCTCAGGTATATCAGTGGTCAGCAGTGGAGTCGGCCTCCCAAATTCCATGATATTTTCACATAAGTTAGGACAGTACTGCAGTACGAAAACATTCAACTTCTTCACACGATTTCAGATCCAGCTCAAGGGAGAATCTAGAAAAATCATGACCAATATGTAAGGTATCACAAAACCAAAGGGATGTTAGACCATGCAAGTTTACTTACTTTGAATAACAAAACAGATTGAATGTTTTCTATAATATAATGCCTTGGGTATTTAAATATATTTTCAATGGGATTTGAGTTGAAAGTTTATATGTGCTTTGGTTGAACTCATCCCAATTTCTAGTTAATAAATTGACATAATTGTTCATTCATGATAGAACAATAACTGTACCAGTGAACTGGAAACTGTGAATTTTCTCCACTGCAAAGTGTGGCAGTAGAACAGATATGCAGAGCCATACATTCAGTAATGTTAGTTTCTTCATCTGCTTCTGTATATGGTGCAAAAATTGAACAATGACATGTTGTTCACCATTATCTGAGAAGTGAAATTACTTTTATCTTACTTTGTTACAATGTATATTCGAATGAAACACCGTACATTTTAAGTGACATGCCTTTTACTATCCTTTTTTTAAATCTCATAATTTTAAAGCATTTATTGTGATTTCAAAGTGTTACAGGATAAGGGATTTTGTGGCCGTGGGTAGACTTTTTATACTTTGTTTTATAGATGGATTTTTTTTAAAGTGTAGTTTGTTTAAATCTCCAATCAGTGTCCAAAATTTTAATTTGTTTCATTTGATGTTGTTAGCTCATCAAAAAATGGACATAAAATTGATTAATAGTATTGTCAAAGAATTGTGTATTGTGTACTCCCTGGGAAAAATAAAATATATTCACATTTCAATTTTGTAAAAAAGCCATTTATGTAAAACAAGCTTGCTTGAAGACACACCAAAAATAGATCAGCATGTCACTTTTAGAATGCTACATGAATATTTTGTGGCTAAATGGATAATCTTCTTTTCTAATTCAGTGATCGATTAAAATTGGCAAACGGGACTGGCAGCAGTAACAGTGACTGCTAAAGCCTGTAACAAATATTGGAAAATACACACCCCACACACTCAACATCCTCTCCAGACCTGCTGCCTTGTTCTGTAGCTGCCTTGAGACCCTGATGGGAACACACAAACACACAGACACAAAACACACACACACATGCACACACACACACATGCACACACATCTTAAAAACTAATAATATTTGCATGTGTTCAATTTGTGAAAATGTATTTTATTTCCTCCTCAGAGGTCAGTGGTAGAGTTCAGGCCAAAGGGGAAAAAATTATTAACAGTAAACCAAACTAGGTAGGAGGTGAAGACAGTATGTACGCGTGGCAAAGGCTCCTCAACTTTGATGAATTCAAGACACTTTAGCCTTCAGCTACGCAGACACAGAAGGAATTTTCTTTTGGGAATGTCACAAACATGTTTGGAACTCTGGTGACAGATGTCAGACAATGCTGGGGATTTGTAAAACAACTAGAAAGGAGGCTTCCCTTTCCTCTTCTACCAGTACTCAAACATCAAGAGGGAAATGTGTGTGTGTGTTTATTTGTCAATATATTTGTATATTTCCAAGATACTTATAATACATTTATGCATATGTTAGAGACAAACTTTTTGTGTGATATTTGCATACATATCCCAGTCAAAGAAAGCTACATTTGCACTTCAAATACGATAATTGTGACTGAAAGTGAATGTCCATCACAGAATACTCTTAATAGCCTATACCCTAGCACCATAGTATTCTTGACTTTAAAAGAATACTTTAATAGATACAGCCTTTAGGCAATACACAATATTTTTTGACAATCTATAAATAGCATCTTTCAATGGCTATTTTCTAAAAAAATCTGTTTCTTGTTGATTCATTCCATTTGCAAGCAAGCATTGAGATTCTGTGAAGTAAATTACACATTCAAAGTACTTAAAAGAGAAATAACTGCTGCCTTCATAAATAGATTAATATGCTACGTTGAATTTTGCCCTGGTTTCTAGGAAAGTATCTTTTTGATTAATAGATTTATGCTGAAAGGAAATACCAATAAACAAAGATTTTAAATATATTCCCAAGTAATAAATTATTTACCAGCTTCACTCACATCTCCCACTACATAATATAATCTATGGTTCTTTCTCAAATAGTCTATGAGACAGTAATAGGTATTTTTGAAAACAAAGAGCATAGGAAGATAAAATACACGGTTGAATATCTAAAGAAGGGCTCTGTGAAGCTCACTTGAAGAATCTCTGAGGAACTGTCAAATAATTTATGCTGAAAGACTCCCCATTAGCCCCAAAGGTAGGAATTGATTGTCTACTATACCTTGCTGTTTCTATTTTAAAGCAAACATTAAGTCATTAGAAGAGCAGGAAAATTCCACGTGTTTTGTGGAGATGACAGAACAAAATGTTCCTTGCAAAATTAATTCATTAAGTTATGCTTCCAGAGCTTGAAATTGATAGTGAACTTTAACAATAGGGAATAGGGGAAAGAAACCTTTAATTTTCCACAACTTTTTGTGTACTTTCAACTCCTGAAATCACTTAACTAAAATTCAACTATGAGAGTGGGCTCCTTGTCATTTCCCAACCCCATATCTAACTCATGCTAAGGGATAATTCTTTTAATAATCATTTATTAAAATTGCCCTGCTTATTCACAGATTCTACATCAAGTGAAATGTTGCTTAAAAATAATAGTTAACAACACAAAAATTAGGGTGGTGAGAATAATCTCAGCAAGCTGGCACATAGCTGAGGCTCAGTGAAATCTGAAGTATATGACTTGTAAAGGTAAAAAAAAGTAGAGATTCACAGAAGAGAAATTAGAGGGTATAATTACATGAACTTTCATGGACAATTAGCACAAAAATGAAAATATTATAAATGTAGGTAGAATGGCAGGCTTAGGGACTCAAATTTATCTGATTAATTTTGAATCAGGATGGATCAATGTAATCAATAAATGAAAAAATTCCAACAGATGTAATTGGGGAAAAAAGGATTCTGCTAATGGGTAACTTATTTTAATAAAAATATGGGCTAGATCAAAGGAAGCACCCTGCCCACAGAAAGGCATAGGAGAGTAATGACTAGTGAACATAAGAAAATCCAGAACAAGGCATCCTCAATAAATGTGGAAGCATTATTTTCTTATCCATTTTCTATTCTTTGGCACAATAAGTTAAAAGCTATCAGTAGCTTAAAATGAAGAAAAAGAAGTGGGATTCCAAGGCCATATCATATATATGAAGGAAGGATATTTTGTTTGAGTGATCCAGTATTCCTTACAGTGGAACTTAAATGGAGTATTCAGACATATATTATGACCTCATTATGAACAAGGTGAGGTGACAAAGGAATAAATGAAGACTGAGGCAAAAGCAGGAAGTCAAGACACCGAGGAAGATAACAAATGTTGCAGAAATAAGTTTGGGGAGAAAAGTTTGGTGTGACACCCAGGGAACGATGAGAGGTTGGAATGTCAGGTGAGTCTTCACTGATCAATGGAATGTGAACTTGGATGTGAATGGGAAGATTTGACAGAAAGAACTCAGTGGCAAGTGTCAAAGGTTCTTGAGAACCGGTGCAGTGACACTGGGTTCATATTATAAAGGGGACCCAAGAGACTGGGTGGAGCCCATTGGTGGCTATCTGGGCCTAGAGAGCCTGAGAACCCAGTAGCTGCTCAGTCCATGAGGCTGAATGCTTTGGAAGACCCATGCGACACTGGGGGATCATGGAGAGCCACTCGGACCTCACTGGACGGCCCAGGAAGCTGGGTTCTGATGGTCACAGAGACAACAAGCAGAACTTACCTCATCAATGTGGATGAAGGGCAGCCAGGCAGAAAGCAATGTTTTCCTAAGGGGCGTGTGCATGTGTGTGCGTGTGTAGTGTGTGCGTGTATAGTGTGTGCGTGGGTAGGTAGTGTGTGCGTGTATGTGTGTGTGCATGTGTGTATGTGTGTGTGTGTGGTGTAGTGTGTGGTGTATGTGTGTGTGAATGTGTGCATGTGTGTGTATGTTTGATGTGTATGTGTGGTATGTGTGTATGTGTGTGTGGTATAGTGTGTGGTGTATGTGTGTGTGAATGTGTGTGCATGTATGTGTATGTGTGTATATGTGTGTGTGCATGTGTGTGCATGCATGGTGTGTGTTTGGTGTGTCTGTGAATATGTGTGTATGTGTGTGTGCATGTGTGTATGTGGTGTCTGTGTGGTATGTGGTATGTGTGGTATGTGTGTGTGTTTGTGTGTGTGTGTGTGTGTGTGTGGTGTCTGTGGTATGCACGAGTGTGTGGTGTGTGTTTGTATTCTGCCACTCAAAGACCTGCTTGGGGAAAGGTCTCCCTCTCTCATTTCATCCTTCCTCAGAAAAACCCTCAGAGACCCGCCCAAGAAGCAGGACTCTTACTTGATTCTTAGTCTGATTAACGTGACAATAGAGGCTTAGCTATCACAGGAAGGAAGCTGACCAAAGAGAGTGGTTAGCATGCAGGACAATGTGTTCTGGTGAGGGAGGTACATGGGTGCCAGTCTTTAACTGCAGTGGAATCTAACATCGGATAGACAGACCGTGGAAGTAAGTGGCAGACTCTCACTCCCGGAGTCAATACCAGCATTCCACACCAAGTAACGCCTCTGTCTGGGATTTCTTTCTCATGGAAAAGAACTTTAATGATGACTTCATTTTCCCAGTGTACAAACAGTTTTTGATAAGAGAGTCCAACAAATTAAATGTAGAATAAACATGGTACATAGTAAATTAAATAGTAAATGATACTAACCATTTGGCAAATAGTAATGGAGGATAAGAGCAAGAAGAAACAAACCCTATGAGAAAGGGAGGAGACAAACAGGAGACCAATCACCACAGCAAGTCTGAAAACCCATGAAAGTTCAATGGAGACAGACACCAACCATACCCAACACAACCCAGAGCAAAGATCCAGAGACACTTAAGATCTCAACAATAAAGCTGACTCAAAACTCACCCACCAGGACTCAGGGAACAGAGTGGAAGAGGGGAAGGAAAGATTGTAAGAGCCATGGTGGGGGAGAATATCCAGAGACACTGCCCTCAACGACAATACACAAAAGGAGGAAGAGAAAGAAAAGCATATCCCCCTAACCTATGGACAGATCCAGTATGTGCACAGTGAAAGGACCCCAGTGGGTAGGGGACAGAGAGGAGGGAAATGGGGACACATTCACCACAAGATTTGTTCATACAATGTTCAATTTTCATAATAAAGATATGTAAAAAATAAATAGAATGTAAATAATAAAAAGCAATGTGGAATGTGGACTGGAAGAAAAACAAAAGGGCAAAAGTACTAATGTCTGAAAATAGTGAGGACCTGAAGGAGAGGAGATGAGGAGCCATACAGTCGGGGTCACATGTTCTTGCTCCAATCTGGGCAGATGAAGACAGAACATCCTCCCAGGCACTCAGGCCATTAAAAAAGGAAAGTCAACTCTTTCTTGAGCTTCTAACTATGAACACATGCTGTGCTTGTGGGAAGAATCAATATAAAAAGTGCACTGAAAGCCTAAATCATCAAACCAAGTAAATATAATGATGTGTGAAATATTTTCGTGTAGAATGCACACACTTTTATGTAAACAAGAGCAGGAGAAAAAAAACAGCCCAACAATAGGCAAAAGCATAATTCGACCAATTCTGAAGACCACAGAGCTCAAGTGGGTAAGAGGAACTTTCTACACCTGTGCCTGTGAGTGTATCAAAGCGGGCTGAGATAGGAGCTTTCTTAGAGAAGATTAATACTCTACACAGTGGTGATGAATACTGAAATAATGTGCCCGAGGACCATAAGCAAAAGAAGCCATGTTCTGGAAAGAATAGATGGGTGGCAATGAGGAAGATGCTTTGCAACAATTCTTAATTGAGAAAAATGGAATTGAAAACAAAATGTGCTCTTTGTCTCTTTGATTCCCTCCAATTTTCTGCCTTCCCCCAGGATCATAATGAGTTGTTGAATATCTCTTATTAAATACTAAAAACAGAAAGACTTAGAGACATGAAAAATAATTTCTAAGACTAAGTCAGTATGGGCAATTATGAAATAAAAATCCAATTAATCATGCATTCTCTGAAAATGTCTCTTCTAAAATGTCTCTATAGTTATAAAATGCACAAGAACTTTAATTTTTGAATGCCATCTTCCCCCATCCCTCCTCACACACATAAAGTTAAAAAAAAAAAAGACCAAACACAAGATATTTACTAACAGCATAAACTTGAACTTGCTATGAGACTCGGGGACAATATTCAACACACACATGAACGTGAATTTTCTAGAATAGCTCTCCAGGCATAAACTATACCTGCTCAGCACTTTATTTGATATCTCTCTGTAGTAGCATTGGCCATGAGGGATTTTCAGTTTTTCATGTTTAAATTTGGTGCTAGCAGAAATGAGGGTATTTTCCCAACCCCTCACAGACATGTCAATTTATTTTCCTAACCTCTTGAGGTTTGAGAAAGCTTTTCTAAATAAAGATTGCAGATTACTAAAAATGCACAGAAATAAAATAGAATATTTGCTCCAGCTTTTGCAACAGCCAACTTCTAACATAACATTGAATTGAGGGGCTGACTGAATATTGAATTAATTGAAAATATCAGTACCCACTGAATTATTTTAATAAATGAAATTGACTGGCATTTTGATTTGACTTGCATAGGCATCTATTCTGTATTTCACTAAATGTCCTATGAGCTTAACCTCTAAGTATATTGTAGAATAACACAATCTGTGGAAACTAAATTATGAACATGGAAAATGTGTTTAAAAGCTACTAGGACCTACATTGCTGAAAACTGAATTTGGGTCCTCAATCCACCATATATATATATAATGGAACCCCATTTTACTTCTATAGGCTCTAGTAACTATGAAATCCCTCCGAGGAAGGAAACATTATTTATCTTATGAAAATTTAAAGAAAGTAAAGTTTACCAAGTGATTCTTTGTATAAATTATTTAGGTAAGAAAATTATACTATATCCAACCATAGCTTTGTTAAAGTCATATCAAGTTTCCAAAAAGAACACATTATTAAAAAAAAAAAAAAGAACACATTATTTTCTTAATTCATAAATATTTAGTATTGAAGTCCTACTAAATTTTACTTTATACAAAATAATTTTGGGGTGAAGTTAAAAAGTGTATGATAAGCCAATATATTTTACCTGAAGCAGTTAATCCTTTTAAGTAAAGTGTATATGAAGCAGCAGACAGACAGACAAACAGATGATAGGTGACAGATGGGTTCATTTTTTTTTTCAGAGGATTCTTAGAGCTTCTTTAACCTGGATTGTGTTTAATTCATGGAATTACCTGTAAGGTTAAAATGATTCCTGCATGTGCTCTCCCTAAAGGCTTCACTGCAAATAAATTTAACAAGATTCATTTGCTTATCATCACATTATTCAGGAGGTTGAGACAGGAGAATCAGAAACTGGAACCCAACCTTTGTCAGCAGAGTCCAAAAACTTCAAACAAATAAACCTCTGATAATGTTGTCAAACATGTGCTTGCAATGATGGAGCACACCCAGTGAGAGGTCACCCAACAGGCTCTTTAAGAAAAAATAAACAAACAAATAAAAAACTAGTTTATTGAAGGAGTGAATCTGAGACTTTCCATTCGGGTGCTTAAGAATGTATATTGTAGTGCACCCGGCCAGCAGTTTTGTTCAGCAAAATGATTGTTCTGAAGAAACCATAATTTTATCAGCAGAAACACTCCCAGTTGGGACTAAAGTAGACAAAGAGAAGAGGATGGAAGAAAAAAAATGACTGTAAACATGTGCTACTGTTCAAGGAAAGAAAAGAGGGCCAGGAAAGATGCCTCAGAGGTTATGCACTTGCTTGCAAAGCCTGCAAGCCCAGGTTCAATTTAACTGCATCCACATAAAGCCAAACAGGCTTTGATTGCAGCATGGAGATGCTACTGCTCACATACACATATCCATGTTCCAGCAGGCATGTGCACACACACACACACACACACACACACACACACACACACACACACACACGTGCAAAGAGATAATTTTTAAAATGAGGAAAGTAAAGAATGACCTTAAAAAGAATTAAGAGATCAGTGGGGACACAACTGTCACCTCATGTTCATGGGAAGCAGGACCAGAGAGTCCACAAAGTGCCTCATGTACAAGACCCTTCCAGAGAGCCATGTGGGTGAGTTCACCACACCAAGTAGAGAAGGCAGGTCTGACCTAGACAACTGTCCCTTACTGAACCAAAATGAATTATTCTTAAGACTTAATATCTCATGGAATTTTCCTACCAGTTTGTACATTTGCTAAGGACCCACTGACACTTCTGCTTTCTGATATTGTCCTGTTCAAATGGGAATACCTGTCCTATGCTTCTTGTGATGGTTAAGTTTTGTTGTCAACTTGACATTTCAAGAAATCTCGGGTGGGTCTCTGATGATGTTCACAGGAAGGCAGCCTCTCAGTAGGGGGCAGGATGTAAAGAAGCTAGAAGTAAACATCCTTTCTGTGCCTGGTTTAGAGATTCATCCCAGCAGCACGTGGCTGACTACGACAGAATTTGGTACCAGGAATGGGGTGATTCGCTGAGATGAATCTGACTATGTGGATAATGATCTTCTGGAACTTGTGTGCTGGAGGAAGGGACATGGACTTGATACTTGCACCTGAAGATTCCTTCCAGAGTGGTAAGCCAAGTTTTATAGACTATTATGGTGAGAATTTGGAAATGCTCGGTGTAGGGAGAATTGCATTTGGAGGCTTGGCTTGTGAACTTTCTAAGGGGAAGGAGAGACAGCAGAAAACCTTAACAGAAGTATGTGCCTGGGTCAAGGGGTGGATGCATCCTACTGCCTGTGCCCAGAGAGTTTGACCAAGGTTAAATTTAAGTAATGGACTGTGTACTTGGCTATGGGTATGAGACTGAGAATTTAAGATTTCAAGTTGGAGAAACCTCAAGGCAAGTTTAACTTACTGGTAGAGACTGGCTTTTGATTATGGCCCATTATACTTTACATTGAAACAATGGAGAGATGCCTGAGGTGTTTCCATCCAGGAAGGACAGAAAGATGGACTGTGCAAACTCTTTGGAAAGGAAATCGCTGAAAGAAAGGAATCTGCTCTTAAAAGGCATGTGTATTTTGTCCCTGAATTAACAACATGGTTGTGTCCGGCATACCTGTTATTGCTTTTGGAAGCATGAGGAATGCATGCATGGAGTGGGTCATAAAGTGCACATGGTTCCAGGAGCCACTGCTGAGATGCGGTATTTGGAACAGGGCTTGAAGCCCCTGATTGGCAAGTGAAGCCACTGGAAGATGGACCATGGTTTGTAATGGAGATCCGAAGACATTTTGGACATCCCAGGACTTTGCAAGGGCTGCCATGGAGTGCTGTTGGCTTGGGATGGAAGTTTCCCCAGGTGCTCAGCCAAGCTGGAGGGACAAAATTGGAAAAATCCAGAGACTGTCAGTCACCAGTTGTGGTATGAGACTTGAACTGCAGATTTGGATGTTTTCTAATGTTTGTTGAGTTTGCCTTGGCCCAATCTTGTATGCCTCATTGAAGTTGGAAATGTTTACTTTGTAATTGTAACTTGTTTTGATTTTACAGAACTCTAAGTTAAGGAGCCTTGCCTTGTGTTGGGGGGACATTATGTGTTTCCAGTTATAAGTGAGATAGTTATATCATGTTAGGAGGAATTTCATCTTGTTACTGTCTTCATTTAGAAATTAAGCATAATGTAAGGATATATGGTTTGATGTCAAGTTGACAAGGGGTGGACTGTGATGGTTAAGTTTTATTATCAACTTGACCTTTCAAGAAATCTTGGGTGGGTGTCTGAGGATGTTCACAGGAAGGCAGCCTATAGGGGGCAGGATGTAAAGAAGCTCAAAGAAGCTAGAAGTAAACATCCTTTCCTGTGTGGGCAGTGCAGGAAGGAAATTCCAAAGACTCAGGAAGCCATTAAGTCTGGGATAGAATTGCAAGACCCCACCCTAGGGCTATAAAAGGTGAAAGAATTCTCTCTTTGCCCTCCTGCCTATTTGCTGTTCTGTGTGTGGTGTTGGTGATGGGTTTCTCTCTCTGCTCGAACCTGTGAAAGAGGGCCTGCCTCTTTCGCTGCAAATAAATCCTTTCCTCCCATAAACTGTGCCTGGTTTGGAGATTCATCTCAGTGGTGTGTGGCTGACTACAACACTTTTTTAATCATTGCTGTTCAGGGTTCACAACTTAACATCTGACAAGGTGTCTCCCATTGAGATGATATTTAGACAAGACTTTGTATTTTAGAGGGTCAGTTAATGCTGGAAGGAGTTAAGAATGCTGGGTTGGAATAAGTATACTTTGCACATAGCAAGTCCATCTTGTGTGAGCAAGATGGCCAGAATCTTGGTCTCTGACATGCACACAAAATGCCCAGTGAGATGCACCTTTAATTTCTGTGCTAGGGAGGTAGGCATGGGAGCCCAGTGGGCTCACTGGCTAAGTAGTCCATCCTGTCAGTGACTCCTAGGTTCAGTGAGAGACCCAGTGTCGAAACGGAAGACAGAAAGTGACTTGGGAAGAAGAATCCAAACTGGCCTTCCCCCCACCCACATGCACACAAACATTCACCTTCACACATGCATAGGCATATACAAATGCATATACAAATGCATTCACAGTACACACAATTGGCCATTCAAAAGATAGGAGTCAATTTCTCCCCAAAATTTATATGTTGAAGCCCTCACCAGCAATGTGATTACGCAGAGACGGAATCTTCAAGAAATAATGAAGATCACTGTGGGCATCACCTGGTAATAGGGGCCATGAATAGAATGGGAGGAAGCCTAACCCCAAGAAAAACTGCTCAGGCCTGCAACTCCCTGCCCCAGTCATTAGTTACTTCTCACACTGAGGTGTTGATCAAAGAGGCCTATGAGGTTCCTAAAACAAGACAGCCTTCTGTCAAGGCTCTTGAGTACCTGCCCCAGGCCAAAGGTAAGACCTTATTGCTGAAGATACCACAGTGACATCACACACTACTGAGAGATCCTGCTAGATCCAGAATGGTAACCAGCTCCTAGATGGTAGCATGTGTAGTGCTGGAAGACATTACATGAGCTGCCAGGGGAAATTGATCAATGATATTTGGAGATAGTAGAGACCACTGATAAATAATACAGATGGATGTCATGAGAATGCGGAATACACTGCTATATGGAAGAGACCAGCAAGTCAAGAAGTGCTCATCTGTGCAATAGTGGCACTTAACCTAGGAAGGTAATCAACAGCTTTCAGATTAGCTCAGTGACAAGGAACCCTTAACTGGAACTGGGATACATGGAAAAGTCTATGGGGACCAAGAACCTGGGCTCCAAGGGGAAATTCCCACTTCCAGAAAGCTACAGAGAGACTACACCCACTAGAATCTAATCAAATTAACAATGTTTGTCTCATTTAAACTATACTGATCTCACTCTCCCATAGAGATGTTGTTTGTATTTTTCAGAAGGCAAAAAGAACCATGGACAACCCAATTCCACCAATAAGACATGGGATAATGGCTGACATCCAGTCAGGAAATGAACCACGCCTAGACTATCATATAGGTCCCAAATGAAACCTGTGAGAAAGTGACAAGAGTCACAATAAATCAGATAATCCATGAAAGGACAATGGAGACAGACACCCAACACAATCCAAACAGAAGTCCAGAGACACTTAAGATCTCAACAATAAAGCAGACTTAAAACTCACCCACTGTGACTCAGGGAACTGAGTGGAAGAGGGGGCAGAAAGAATGTAAGAGCCATGGTGGGGGAGAATATCCAGAGACATTGCCCCCCTCAGCAACAATGCACAAAGAAATAAAACCGGCTACCTCTGGTACAGTTCCTAACCCCCTTTCTCATGGACACATCCAGTATGCCCAGAGAACAGGGCCCCCAGTAGGTTGAGGACAGGGAGGAGGGAAATGGGGTACCATCACAAGATTTGCTCATACAGTGTATCTAGTTTTTGGCTTTTATTTGATTTTTTAAAAGAATTAAATCTGTCACCAGCTGAGGTCAGAAGCCAGAAGTGGAGGGGTGGGCATATTCATTTGCTCCTGCTCTGGAAGCCAGATGGCTAATGGCGCTTTTGCAGGACTCTCACTGAAGAATATTGTCATCATACGTATCATTTGGCAATAGCTTTACTTCCCTGCGACCAGTTGCCAGGGCAACTCAAGTATTGATTGCTGTCATTTTGCTTCTGTTTGCTTCCTCTGCTCCACCTTCTGAGTTTGCTGAGATATATTTATGGGGAGGCTACATGTTCGTGTGTGAGAGGGTATGGATATAAACTCACATAGTGTCTGTCTGCACTAACCTTACCCATGCATGTTATTGGTTCCCCTTCACCAGTGAAATTAACTCTTTGAGAATATTGTAAATTTAAGAGAGGCATAGCTGTCAATACATTTTCTGGGATTATTTGTGGACTTGCAAGGTACCTAGCACCCTAGAACTAGATGCCAGAGTACACATATAATGACAAAGCAGTCTTTATCAAATTGTTAAGTCCAGATATAGCTGCAAAGTAGAGAGATTTTATTTTATAAAGAAACCTACCCACGTGTGCTACTCCAACCAATGCTCATTAAAAACTCATTAGAGTAATGAAGGGCTTGGAAGTCAAAGATAGTTCTGGTTCTCACTCTAGTTGAACAGCTTGGGAAATTGTCATTTATCCTCTCAAAACCTCATGAATTCATCGCATAAACTTTGGACAAAGAGGTACCATATGTCAGATGTGGATCAGAAGGAAAATGAATAGACACCAACCAATGTAGAACTGAAGACAACCAAGACCAAAAGGAAAATATCAGAGTGTCCTGGGTGACTTCAACCTGGGAATCATAGTCAGTTTGTATGTGGGATGTTTGACCTGTGACCAATTACTTCATGTATACAAAAACTGTAGCAGAAGTCAGACTTTGGACCCAAGTCTTGTGAGCAGAAATGGGACATGTGGCTCACAATATAATTATGGGAGATTCAAGACAGAGACAAGAAAAATCACTGTGAATTCAGGTTTATTTGGTCTATATAGTGAGTAATAGGCCAGCCAGGGGTCCATCCTTGTCTCAAACAAATGAATGATATTTGTATACAGGACACTTAGAGAGAAAATGATGAGTGGTGAGGCTGTATGCTTTCCAATTGACCATGGGACCAGATTTGTGCCACAGGCAGAAGAGACGCTACAGTATGTGACAGTACTTTTACTTAGAAGCCAAAAGTCATTTTGTGACTATGTGGCATTTTCAGCTTTGGGGTGTCCTGGTTTTCTTAGCCCAGACTATGACACTCTTTTGCTTGGAAGGAAGAGATTTGTGGCAAGCAGAGCCTATAGGCAGATGCTCTTTAGATTCAACCAATACCCAGGAGAACAAGTCGCCCTTAGGCTCAGATGTCCACATCGAGAGACAAGATATCATTCTTGCACATTTGAGAAGCAGTAGATTGTCTTTTGTCTTTTTAAAAACTACCTTTATGAATGTGGCAAAAAAATAAATATCAAGGCTGATAAAGCCTCACACTCTGTAGAGTCTCAATTGGCTCACGCAAGTTATATAAAGAAGTAAAGTACAATATAAAATTATTTAACGAAGGTGTGTGCAAATGATCCAAAGACATGATTTAATATAACAAAGAGCTTATTTTTATTGCAGAAGAGAAAAAGATCTCAATAGGTTAATATTGAATTTAGTTTAAAAGATCTATTATGTCTTATATTTCTGGTTAAACGTTGTCTGCAACAGAACCAAACATTACACATATATTTCAGATAGAAAGAAGAGAAAAACTAAAAATAGTCATGACAGCTAAACGGTTTTATCTGGAAACAGGATTTTTCTGGTATCCTTTCCTATCTTTCCTGCGATTTCAGCAAGATCTTTGACTGAGTCACCAACTCACCCAAACCTCCCCCCAGCACACACTCACTCTCATAATGAATGTGTTAATATGATCATTTAGCTGAGATTCACACCACCATTGCTGTGGTGGTTTGAAATATGTGTGGTCCATAGACTCGTATGTTTTGAGGACTTGGTTGTCGGCTGGCAACAATTTGGGAGTTGAGTCCATGCTGGAGGAAGTGTGTCACCAGGCTTAGTGGTGTTATAGCCTGCTCTTCCTTCTCAAGTCCCTCTTGCCATCCTTCTTCCCCTGCCGTGCTAAAACTTCCCTTTGAGACTAGAGGCTAAAATAACCCCTTTCTTCCTTCCCAGCAGCTGCTTTTGGTTGGGTGTTTTGTTCCAGCAATGGAAAAGTAGCAACAACAATAGTCTATTGACAAAACCCCATAGAAGTCTGTGAAGACTAAGTGGAGAAATCCCCAGAGGATAGAGAGACATTACAGATGGCGAGGACCTATCTTCAGTGTGGATACGGATGTGGGGGGAAGAAGCGTCAAAGAGAAGCCAAAACACATCACCAAGTGTGTATGACTTTAAAGACCTCTTTGGGCTACAGGCCATGGCCCTTTGATGATCAAGAGAGAAACTAGATCAATTTTCTTTCATCTGAGTATTCTATAAGATCCCTTGCCAATCCCTCACATGCTATACAGGATTCATTTAGTCATGAACTTCCTCTTTAACACTGGTGCCCTGAATCAAGGTGAATCTGAAGCCTTCATTTCTTCTTCTCCTCCCTCATCACTGTCCCAATGGCTGAGGATTTCGGGCAGCAGTCACTGGCATGCTTGGAGCCTTAGCTGTGTTCTCAGCCTCTAGTAGAGGCCCTAGGAGGGGAAGGCTGCAGGAGGGAATCTTGTTCAAGTCCTAGCTCGTGGATGGGCCTTGTGGCCTCACACAGCTCCTTGTCAAGGCTCACAGCATAGAGATCAGGGAAAACGAGAGGGTTGAGCTAACCTAATGCAATGATGGAATCCTTTCTAGTGTGATCATTGCCTGGCTTACTTCCTTCAGTTCCTCCAAGTATGTGTGTGCCTATGTTTTCTAAAGAGAAGAGAGTGGCATTTCATGGGGAAGCAAGCAAGCAAGAAAAAAATCTTTTCATATATATATATATATATATATATATATATATATATATATATATATATATATATATATATATATATATATATATATAT
>PVHP010000093.1:115007-213252 GCA_004024765.1 Zapus hudsonius | reverse complement strand
GGCATTATGACAAGCACCCGTAATGAGTGTGAGACATGGAGATAGGAGCATTCCAAAAGCTTGCTATCTACCTAGTCTAGCTTAATTGGTGGTCTCCAGGCCAATGACAGAGACCCTTGTGTCACTGGAAGTACATGACATTCCTGAGGATAACACCAGAGGTTGTCCTCACATGCACTCACACACACACACACACACACACACACACAACACACACATGCATGTGCACCTGCACAAACATATATGCACACACATATATATATATGCACACATTAAAAAAGAATAATAGCCAAAAATCCTGCCTGGTTCAGACACAAAATGCTAGTTGTAAGATCCTCTGAGGTGATAAAGTAATTCCTCTCAAACACCAGCTGAAACCAAGGTGTCAACTGTTTCTGCCATATGCAGGGAAGAAACCATAATTAGCTCTGCTTAGTAAAACTGTGGAACTAGCTAGCCACCAGTGAAGTCCCTCAGCCTAGGAGAAGGAAAGCCCATCTTGATCATGTCTCCTTCTCTCAAAATGTCTCAATCTCCTTCATCCCTCTTCTAAGATCCTTACTGTAAGCTGACCCCATTCACTCTACTATCAAGGTTTACTGTGAAGTCAAAGAGAGCAAGAGAAAACAGATCACTTCCCACAGGACTTGCAAAAATTCAAGATGAAGGAACAAGATGAAGGGCTTGTCCTTAGAAGCATCCTGCTCTCTGGCCTAGGTCATAGGAGTCAGGCTGAGGAGGGGGGGGGGAGAGAGAGACATTGACTCCTATCTTCTTGTATGAAAAGCATTAGTAAAAGGTGTCAGGTGACCTAAGGATGGCCTTTCCTAGTAGCCAGCCCAGTGGCTTCCCATTACACAAGTCAGAGAAGCGGGCCTGCAGAATGAAGTGTCCCTGGTCAGGAGCCTGCAAGGGGAAATGTGGCAGCCCTGAGGACATATAAAGGAGCAAGCCACTCAGAGACTAGGAATGTGGCAAAGAAAGAAGGCTGCATAGATTTGGTTCTATGGGGCCATCAGCACTTTCTGTTCTGGTCCCCGATGTAACAGAGTCAGAATGGCTTATATGCACACACTCTCTGTCTGTCTGTCTGTCTGTCTGTCTATCTATCTTCTTGGTTATATTGAGCCATTCAATCCTAGATGTCTCTCAGTGTCACCTGGGTCTCAGGGGACTCTTGCTTCTGAATTCAGATCCAGACAACAGCTCTAAGATGCTGCTAGTCACGTGACAGAATGGAATAAGCTGGGTGCTTCACACAGACCAGAACATGCCTAGCTTCCAGGTGAACACTTCTGCCTCCTCCTGCCAGAGCATGGGGACTGTGCAGAGCACAGGCTCTGGGCCCTGAACCCCTAGATTTGTATTCTAGCTCCACCACGTGCTCCGTAATGTGGAGAAAGTAAGGAGACTTCCTTAGCCCCATTCTTTCCCATGTAGAAGAGGGACAGGGATGGCCCTTAATAGGACCATGTGAGACACTGTGTGCTCCCAGCACAGAGCGTGAACAGAGGAAATGCTCAATCAATGCTAGTCGAGTTATTGTGATTGTCATTCGCCATGTTGGTCCTGAGGTGACACCTCTTAGAGTAGATTTTTGAGGAAGCATGGGACCCAGCACTTCTGAGAGTTCCAGTAAGCTATTGAGGACATCTGGAGCATCCACTTATCATTGTTTAACCCTAAAAGACTTGGGCCCCAGTGTGGCTAAGGATGGGCCTAATATTTTGAAGAGCATCTACTCACCCCAGTACTCTGTCTCAGGTCTATTCATCTGAACCACCTTTTTAAAAATAGATTTTAATATTAAAATTTGTTTTAAACTCTAATACAGAGTACCCATATAGCTTGCATTTTGTTTTCCTTCTAAACATCTTACACTATGTAGAGCAGAACTCCCTACTCCTTATGTATGGGCTGTGCACAGGGACTCCCAGAGCACAGGATGAAAAGGATGGGGAAAGAGTGACTTTATAGTGATAAAAATGAAATACTATGTCATTCCATTGGTCATGATTGGTGTCAACTGCAGAAAGTTGTGCTGCTGGTACAATGTGGTGAGAATAGCACTCCACCTGTGTTCTTCTCCCCAGAACCCATAACTGTGGGTCAGTTATGAGAAACAGCAAAATGTTTTATCAATCCTCCTCAAAGCTTAAGGTCACTAGAAACAAGGGAAGTCTAAGAAACTGTCTATTATAGCCACGTAGAACTAAATCTAACCTTTTTAATAGACTTTTTCAATAGCCCTACAAGGACTTTTCCTTGTCAAATTTTATCTTAGTCTTACTAAAGGATTCTGAAGGTTCTTCAGAAACCGTTTTGGCCAGGCTTCTGCAAGTCACCGCTACGCATGGCTGCACTTGCTTCTCTTCCTCTTCCTCTTTGCTGATCTGGACTTAGCCTGGTATTCTTGTCACAAGTTCATTGCCCAGGTGAGCTCAGCTCAGCGTGAAACAAAACAGCTCATCTAAAGGCACCACACAGTCTGTGCAGAGAGAAGCAGCCTCTATCATCTTCTGTTTTCTTGCAAGTAACTGGACTTTTTGGTTCCATCTTGCAAAAGCCAGAAAGAAAGGATTATAATCTGAGCTCCCAGAGCCCTCAGCTAGAAATTACAATCTGCCCCCAATGCTTCAGATTCAGGGAACCAGACACATTGGTTGCAAGCCATTCCCTCAGGTCTCTGTACAGGAGTGACCACTTGACTTTAAAAGGTATCTGCGGATTGGAGAAATTGCTCAGCAGTTAAGGTGCTTGCCTGAAAAAACGGGTTCAATTCCCAGTACCCATGTGAAGCCAGATGCACAAAGTGGCACATTTATCTGGAGTTCTTTGCAGTGGCTGGAGGCCCTAGTAGCCCATTCTCTCCCACCTCCCTCTCTGTTTCTCTCTCCTTGCAAATAAATAAATAAATAGGTGTCTGGGTTCAGTCTGTTTTCACAAGGCTCACAGAGGTTTTTGTTTTCTCCTGTGTGTGGATCAGGTGCATGTGTGTATGTGTGTGAGTACACTAATGTGTGCAGATGCATGTACACATATGGGCATGTGCATTTGTTGGTCAGAGGTTGACTTGTGGTGTCTCCCTCTGTCGCTGTCCACCTTATGTACTGAGACCAGGTCTCTCGCCAAACCCAGACCCTGCAAATTCGGCTAGTCTAGCTAACCAGTTTGCCCAAGGGATTCACCTGTCTCCATATCCTGCATTCTGGGGTTACAGAATGCACCAGACTGTCTGGTGTTTACATGGGTGCCAAGGATCTAAACTCAGGTCCTCACGCTTGCTCATTTCCCCAGTTAGTTTGTGAAGCTCAATAGATCAATGTAGGTGCTCTCCAGAGTATTTACCATTCTCTCACTCTCATCCTTGCTCCCGAGCTTCTAGAATACCTACTGCACCAGCTGCAGGTTTGTGCATAGGGAGTGTTTTCATGCACTCGGGCCATGGGGCGTATTTTATAAACACACAGTTTACGTTGCCTGGGAACTTAGGGGCTTTCCTCTCTGTGGGAAACAGCTGTGAGGAGCTTGACCAACCTCCTCTTTGTAGTGATCAAGCCTTCACCTCTGATCATCTGTGGGGGGCAGCTGCACTGGCTCCTATTGTTACACCTCAGGATCCTCCCAGAAATCTGAGCTAAGAAGGGAAGCTTGCCATGCTTGTCTCCCTTGTCCCCAGCTTAATTGCTCAGAAATGACTTTGCATACTGTAATAGGCCATGTCTGGAGCCCTCCTGCCACCTGTTAGCAGAACCTTCAACTGGCTGACTGCTGTAGGCCTTTGAGATCCCAGATTCATGGAGTCGTGAATGTGGAGGAGACTTCCAGAGAGACTCATCCAGCACACTAGATGAGCACTTTGGCTTGCAAAGCCCTATGTGAGAGTCCACGTGTGAAGGAAGGTGAGCAAGACCCAGACCCTGCCCTTAAAGAACTGACAGCTGTCAAGGTCTGCCACCATCTCCCCAGAGCCTTCTGTAACCTCCTCAGGTAGTCTCCATTTCTGCTCCTTTGTGCTCCCTTGTCTCTGCACACCCCTGCCGTGCACCTGCAGGCACGTGATATTCATGTCTTTCCTGCCTATAGAATGTGAGCTTCTGGAAGGCAGCTCCTGCCGTGCTTGGAGACACTGGCATTTTGCAGGTCCTGTCATCTGGCTTCTACAATGAGGAAATAAGACCAGAGTAAACGTGCTACATTGATTGACCCCTATGGCTAAGCACCAAAACAAGATGAGGTTAGCAGCTGCTCGAGAAGAAAGAAATGGGAAAGCCAAGGGGCACCATCAATCTTGAGAACCCATGAACAAGTTGATCAGAAAAGGAAAATCTGGTCTGTTGCTCTCTCGGCCCTCTGAAAACCCAACTTTATGTCTGAGAGCGAATTCATTTTCTAGGACTGCCAAAATAAACCACCACTCGAATTTCTGTTGAGTGGCTTCATCAGAAATTTACTTCCTCACCACCGTGGAGTCTAGATATACAAGATCAAAGTGTGAGCAGTGCTGACCTCTTCTGAGGACGCATCTCCTTAGCTTGCAGACAGCCACCTTCTCCTCTTTGTCCTCACATACCCTTCTATCTGTAGCCTACTCTCTGTTTATAAGGACACGACTCATATTGGATTAAGGCTCCATCTTACCTTCATTGCCTCTTCAAAGCAACAATCTCCTAATATTGCCTCAATCTGAGGTGCTGGGGGTTAGGACTTCAATATATGAATTCTGGGAGTAAAGGACAAAATTCATTCCATAACAGAAATCAACACCGATTGCCAGCTATGGTGCCACGTGCCTATAATCCCAGCATATGGGATGCTGGAGCAGAAGGATCATAAATCCAAGGTCAGCCTGGGCTACATAACAAGACTATGTCAAAGAAATAAGAATGGAAGGGAAGCAACGGGCAGGGGGAAGCAAGGAGAAAAGTAAGAGAAGGGAGAGAAACCAACACTGGTACTCAAGAAGTGTCAGACAGTTCCTATTAAAGTCACAGACAACCAGCCTCAGAGCCAAGAAATAGGACTATAGTTTCTTGGCTAACTCACAACCCTCAAAATGCAAAGCTTCATTCATACTGGTTTTAAAAAAACTGTTTTGCCACCACTACCTCCTGTACGTGCCCCTTGCCCACTCCCCTCCCTGTAATAGTAGTACTACCTTCTGTCTTCGAGCCAAGGACAAGAGGAAGTATCGCTGTGGAGGAAATAAAGGAGCCTGTCTCTTCTGTGACTAGGATGGGAAACAGCATGAATAGAGGCCATCTCCAAGAAGAACTCCTGGCTCGTTTCCAAAGCTCAAAGCAGAACACAGAAGCAAGGTCCAAATGCCTTGGCTAGATGGAAAAGTGCCAGGTCACCAACAAGCAGCAATGGTAGATTTCTGTCTGCAAGCCAGAGCCAAGGTGTGCAAGACAAGAACCAACATGGAGGGCAGAAAGGGATCCTGCCAGTGAGATGGTCTCTGCTTCACATGGCTCTTGCTGTTGGCTCAGACAGGGCCCTGAGTCCACAGCAGCCTCAGTTCCCAGAGTTTGTCTTCACTATTGGTTGCCAGTTGGCTAAGGATCATGTTGGAAAGAATTGCAGGATGTGGGCTCCCATATGAACCAACACATTGTAACCAGAATTGGCATAGTTTGTCTACAATGTCTGGACAGTAGGTGAGGGGAGATAAAGCTGACTCAGGGCTGGGAAGCCAAGGGCAGACGGCGGGGTAGTGCCTAGGAGTGGAGCATGCCCACAACAGACAACTGGAATGGCTGGAGATGCTCAGAGCCCAGCCACCGAGATACAGCTCAAATGCCTTCAGAAAGGTATGCTCCTAGGCAACCTTTCTCAGCTGCACCTGAGAAGGTCTCAAGAAAGAAAGTTCTGGAGGACCTGCAGAAAACAGCTGCTGATTTCTCCAGAAGACAGCAAAGCTTGCTCCAAAACCATGCCAAGCAGTGTAGAAGCATGCTCCTCAATCTGATCCTGAAATTGCATCCACAGCAGTACACCAAATTGGGAAGCCATCTCTGGGGCTGTCACAAGATCAGAGCCAGTACACCTTCCTGGACCAGGTAACATCTGGCATCGGCCTATGGAAAGCCACATTTTTCAGACAGAAACTAGATCAGGAGAAAGCAGAGAGTGGGCATGGCGTACTCTGTTGCAGCAGAGGCAAGAGAGACTAAACAGATGAGATCATGTTCCTCTCTTGGAAGAGGCAAGCCTGGAAAATCACAGGATGGGCTGGGGAGATGGCTGAGTTTGTAAAGTGCTTGCCATGCAAGCATAAAGACCTGAGTTTGGATGTCCAGTGCCCACATAAAATGTCAACTGTGGTGGCACACGTGCCTGTAATTCCTAAAATCCTATACAGAAAATCCCTGTCTAGCTTCTAGTCTAGGTAGCTAATCTAGCTAGATCCATGAGCTCTTGGTTCAGCAAGATACCCTGTCTCAAAGAATAAAGTGGAGAGTGACTGGGGAAGACATCTAATGTGCTTATATGCATACAAACACACACACACACACACACACACACACACACACACACACACGCACGCACACGCACACGCACACAAAAAAAAGTAACAGGAGCAACATATAGAAGTTCTTTTCCCTTATGGTTCTCTGCTTTCATGGGTAAGAAAATCAGCATTAGTCACACAACTTGAATAGTTAATCTTCACAAAGCCAGAGGAGTCTGTCTAGTGCTGACCATCTTGTGACCCCATTCATTCATTCATTGATCCATACATTCATTCAACTATTACACTTTTTCAGTTATTGATTAGTTACCAGTAGATGGACTTTTTGAAAATGATTAGATTATGAGGCCTCTGACATCATCAGTGGATTAACCCACTGACGGATTCATAATTACACAGCATGACTGGGAGGTGGTGGAAAGTAAGGAGGTGAGGCCTCGTTGGAAGAAGTAGATCAGTGATGATGTGCCCTGGAAGGATATGTCTGCCATCAGGTGAGTAGCTTTCCTCTACTAAACCCATCCACCATGACTCACCACTTCACCACAGGCTCCAAAACACAGGACCAAGTTAACACAGACTGAACTTCTGAAACCATGAGCCAAAATAAATCTTCCCTTCTTAAGCTGTCTTGGGTATTTTATACAGTGATGAAAAGGTGCCTGACATAAGGGATTTGACTGTTATCTAAGAGTGGTGGGAGTCATGGATGGGGTTGGGGATGGGGGAGGAACACATGGGGTATTTGGATGTTCTGAACTGAATACTCACACTCCTCTCTCACCTCACATTTCCTAGGTGCTGAGGGGAATCTTGGCCTGTGTCTGAGCTCATCATGATCTACAGACTCCAAACCGGACAATTAAAGAGGACTACATTGCTCCGGCAAGCATAGATAATTAGCTATTTTGCAAAGATAATGATTAGACTTGTGTGTGCAAAAGGGGCAGGACATCCCTGTGTGCTCCTGTCTGAGCCACACATTAAATGGAGTCTGCGCAATATAAGGTACAAATTACCCAGCTTTCAAAAAAGAAAGGCTGGCTGACTTCTACAGCAATACTAAAGTTGAAGACTAAGAAAGGTTTGTGGGTGGGGTAATAGTAGATCAACAACGAATCCCAAACCCATAGGACTCAAATGAGTAGATAAACTACTGAGAAGGGGAAATAGGCCCTTCCCATCTCTGAAGCTCAGTGATTCACTGCATACTCCATCCCATCTCCACCCACATAGAGGGACTCTTCAATTTTTCACTTTGGTAGGGTTCTCCTAAACAGCTCCAAGCCAGATAGTCTGATCCTTCATGTCAGGATGGAAGAACCGAGGGAAGGTTCTTCTGGTACCAGGGAGCTGGAGAAACAATCCAACAAAGCCTTCCTTCATCCCTATGCCAGTCAGCCCTCCTGGCATCCCACCAATGTCTAAGGTACAAACACTGATCTCAGAAATCACCAGGAAGGATGGGATGTCTCTGAAAAGGACCCTACTGACACACTTCTGTGGACTCTCCACCAATTCATGAGAAATAACCCCTGGTCTCTGTCTCTGAGGCCTCCCAGGCCTCTCTTCCTCCAAAACCTGAACTCACACCATACAGAATCACATCACTACAACTAGTCCTGAAGGCAGGTCTGGTGGAGAAGAAAGGGCAGTTTTGGGTCTGACATCTCAGTGACTATGTGCCATAGCAGCATCAGTCTTAGTGAGGTGCCACCCCCTCCCTTCCTGATGTGAACCTTCATGCATTTTCTTTCATCTTTAACCTGAGCACCCTGAGAACTCCAGGCATCAGCACAGTGGATGTGTTAGTAAGCTTTCCACTGTGACAAAATCCTGTGATGCCAGGAATTAAAGTAAATGTTTGTATTGACTCACAGTTTCAGAGGTTGTAGTCCATAGTCACTTGTTACTGTGACAAGGCACAACCACAGTCTGAGCATATGATGGAGCAAAGATGCTCCCCTCAAGATGGCTAGGAAGTTGAGAGAGAGAGAGAGAGAGAGAGAGAGAGAGAGAGAGCTTTTATAACAAAGCCTCCTCCCTTGAAAACCATCCAACACTGAATTCATCAATGGATGGATCCATTCATGAGGTCAGAACTCTCATGATCCAATCACATCTGGAATACCCACCTCTGAGCACTGCTGTATTGGGGACCAAGCCATCAGTACATGGAGCTTTGGGGGAACATTTAAGATCCACCATAACAGTGATTCCACTTCTTTTCCAGCCACATCTGTAAAACTTGTAACTCCTGGCGTACCCTCTTAAGTACACACCTGGTGATCCTCCTACAAAAGAGAGACCCCACTGACCACTCCACCCAGATTCAGCAGGAAAGGTCACCACAGTAACAGGACTCCCCCTACTGAAAGACTGTGTGGTGGTGGGTCCTGGGAGGCTGCTGTTCAGAGTTCTGGGAACACCTTCCAGTGCAATCCACCACTCTCAAATAAGAGCAGCTTTATCCTAAAGACATTGTTTGTTAAAGTTCTTTTATCAGTTAAAAGGCTCTCCAGACAACATAGAATTTAAAATGAAGGCTAGGCATGGTAATCATACTTATAAGCCCAGTATTCAAGATGCTGAGGCAGAAGAATTACAAGTTTGAGGCCAGCCTGAGTTAAAACTCAAGATCTTGTCTAAAAATATTCCTTGAAATGATACCCAGGTCAGGACTTTAACCCAGCATTGGGTAACACTGATAAGATGTGCTCCAGGGTCTCCACTAAATCAAAATCAAAGAATAATGTTTGCCAAGATATTCCATTCAGCACTCACACTGACTGCATACTGACAGCCTCCCAGTGAGCTGGCATATCCCTCCCCAAGTTCTGAGACACACTGCCAACTGGGACACTGTAAGCAGCTAAATACAAGCTGACAACTTCCCAGTGACCTGCCAATAACGATAATCATATGCAACATAATAGTCATGACCCCTAAAGTACCCTGACATCCAGCTAAGCCTCAAAAAGATGCTACCACCCCCAAATGTCTGCAAATGTCACCATCACATGAGGAAAGAGGGACATAGATTGTATACCAGAAGAAAAGCTGCTCAACTTCTGCATAATTACATTTTGGGGAGGCGCTACGAGCTGAGGACATAAGGAGGAAGGACTCTGGATCCTGGAAGCATGAGAGGCCTTTGTTCCTCCCAAGGTCCTGCCAGTAGATGATCCAGACATCCTCCTCAGGTACTGAGTCATCCTGGACACCCTCCACGGATGTCACAGCCTCAGAAGCCCCAACACCAAGGGACCAAAGGCTCATGAAGAAATAGAAGACATGATGAGAGGGAGCCCAGGCTCAGAAGATTCAGGGCCTCTCCTGTCCTGATCAACATCATGAAATAATCTTCAGAAGAGGCCGGAGAAACATATGGCTGGGGAACACTGGAGGTCCTTGGGGGTAACCTTAGGGTATCTCTCATCCACAATCCAATACAGTCCAGTTCCAGGGATACTGGATGCTACCCAAGCAGGTTGTACAGTATTCCACCTTTAACTACACCTTTTTGTGTCTCAAGTTCTTTGAAAAGATATGCTCTCTTCCAAAAGCCATAGCTTCTCCTGCAGAGCACACAATGAAGAAAACACCCTGTCAATACAAGTGGTACAACCGTGGCAGGGGTGCAAAAGCAGCGATGATCCTGATGGCAAAGGGTGGACAATGTCCCTTGGAGCTCTAGCATTTTGTCTTGGTTTCTCCTCCAACAATGATGTCATATTTATCTCCAGAGACCCCCAACTCTTTTTTTTTAATATTTTATTTATTCACTTCCAAGCAAAGAGATAGGGAGAGAGAGAGAGAGAGAGAGAGAGAGAGAGAGAGAGAGAGAGAGAGAGAGAATGAATGCACCAGAGCCACCACCCTGTGGGTCCAGCCCACACGGGTCCTGGGGAACTGAACCCAGGGCCCTACGCACTGGAGGCAAGCACCTCAACCGCTGAGCCATCTCTCCAGCCCGACCCCAACTCTTCATTCTGGATTCCAGATAATGACCACACCGCACCAGAAGTCACCCTCCTACCAGCACCCAGGTTTCTTATTGTCCCCTGTGCAATACCTTTCATCAGAAATGGGCAGGCCTGAGCGTGTCTGACTGAGTCAACTCTCAGATTGGGATAGAAAAGTTGCCATCTCCCAGAGGTGACTCAATGTGCATGTGTCCCAACAGACTAGGTCCTCTAAGACCTCACAGGAGCCTGGGTGATGCTGACAGAACATTTTTTGGGCTTGCAAACTCATTCTATAGATAACTCACCAGTGAAGCCTCAAAAACAAAGGGAAGTGGGCTGGAGAGATCACTCAGTGGTTAAAGGCACTTGCTTGCAAAGCCTGATGGCCTGAGTTTGATTCCCTAGTACCTCGTAAAGCCAGATGCACAAAGTGGCACACGTGTCTAGAGTTCATTTGAAGTGGCAAGAGGCCCTGGTATGCCCATTCACTCACTTTCTCTATCACTTTCCTTGCAAATAAATAAATAAAAATATTTTAAAAAGAAAAACAAAAGGAAAATCATTTCTCCCACACGGACTCTGAATTCCTTAGAAACCTGGGTTGATCACAGTGGCATCATTTCTTCATAAATGCTTACCTCTACTTGACTGCATCTTTTCTCTCATAACGCCATTGAAGCCACAGCAAAGGTGAGCTAACTGAAATAATGGATGAGTGATCAACTATTAGTCTCCAGAGATGTTCCCTTTATTGAAGAAGGTCAGCCTGAATATAGATTTCTATGAGCTGTGAGACTGAACAGGACTCTCAAGGAGATGCTGAAGAGACAGACCATAGAAGACAAGGTGGAACATTACTTCTCACCTGATACCACCTATAATCAGGAGTGGGACCTCAGCTCACAACCTTCAGAGCACTGTTCTTATCTCATGGAGGCAAGATGTAGCTAACTCCATAGAAGACAACAGAAGAATGAAAAGGGACTTTTTTCTAATAAATATTCTTTTGCAGCTAATCCACCCTTTGTAACTGTCAGGCTTCACGGGGCTGGCAGTGAGCCCATCAGATAACAACGCAGCTGGGACCCAAGAAACATGAGAAGAGGTGCAGATTAATAAAGATGAAAAACATGTTTGGTAGCTGTGTTTGAGGGGAGGTCCAAGGGAGTCCTTAGAAGGATGCCTTGATAGTTCAGGGACCCCCAAAACCAATGCCACCCAGAAGCTGTGGCTTCCTAAAAGCAGACAGCTGTTCTGTACAGGCACCTTGACACTTCCTAGGTCAGCTTCACGGAAAATGACAAGGCAATGACGAAGGAGTTACAAGTCGTATAAGTTTGGTATCCCTAATCCCAGCATTCATTAGGCTGAGGACTCATGCAAAATCCTCCAAAGAGACAGCTCAAAGCAGTAGCATCATCCCCTTCTGGTCTCTGAAGGCCCCCAGCAAGCAGACATAACAAAGACAGGTAAAGCTATAGGGACAGGATTTTGACTAATGACCATGGTTTCCTAACCAAAAGGTCATTGATGTGCAGGAAATTATAAGGACAGAAAAATTTTTTCCTTTGCAGAAGCTAGCATTCATTATTATTTTTAACATTTTATTTTGTTTTATTTTTTAAATCTTTTATTTATTTGCAAGCAGAGAGATACATACAGAGAGAAAGAGGAAAGAGAGAGAGTGTGTGTGTGTGTGTATGGGGACACCAGGGCCTTCACCCACCACAAATGAACTCCAGATGCATGTGTCACTTTGTGCATCTGTTTACGTGGGTACTGGGGAATTGAACCCAGGTCCTTAGGCACTGGAGGCAAGCACCTTAACCACTTAGCAATCCTTCCAGCCCTATTTTGTTTTATTTTGAGGTTTTGTTTTATTTTGTCCCTTCTCCCCTGCCCCCATTCCACTGAGGGTCCTCCTCAGTGGGGTTATTAATATTCACTGTAGGGTCATGATGTTCTCTGTGGGAGAGGAGGGCATGCCTTGGGGTAATCCTACCTACTCTGTGGCTCTTCTAATCTTTTCACCCCCTCTTCCACAATGTCCCCTGTGCCTTGGTTGGTGTGTTAGCAGTCGGATTTAGTATTGAGCTTTCTGCTGCCTCTGGATTTCTGTTTTTGTGAGTTTTGAGTGACCACCATGTCTGTCACCATCTCTCTGGAGCTGGGTGTCAGGCTATCAGTATTTGTGAAGCTGCTTCCTCTCAGTGCCTCCTGGGCCCCGGCAGATGTGATAAAGGTGACATGTCTTGTGGTAAGCTGTCAGCTACCTTTTCTTGTCATCTGATAGACCTGGATCTCCCCAGAATTCTCTGCCACCTGTGAACTTGAGCAAATTCTACAACCACAAGTGAGAAGAGCTTGGATTTGGGGGATACGAGTAATTATTTGAGAGACTTTTTGATGGGTGTGCCCACTCTTCTTAGCCAAAGAACAGTGGTGGCTTCTCTCTGGAATCTGTGTTGCCTATCCGTGGGATTCTGACTTGGTTCCCAGTAACAGTTATGGGTTCTCGCCCATTGAGCAGACCTCATGCCCA
This sequence comes from Zapus hudsonius, assembly GCA_004024765.1. Taxonomy (NCBI): domain Eukaryota; kingdom Metazoa; phylum Chordata; class Mammalia; order Rodentia; family Dipodidae; genus Zapus; species Zapus hudsonius. Next base: position 200,267 of record PVHP010000093.1, on the reverse strand, counting down.
ATCAGAGAGCAGTTGGTTATCTGTAAAGGCTATGTGCCACTATGCCACAGGTGTGTACCTCTTGCCCGGCTGGTTGCTTTTGTAGCTTGCAGGATCTCCTGCTTATTCACACTGTTGGTGGCCATTAACCCCCAGCAACTACCACAGCACTTTGAGGACTATCCAGGAAGGAACTGGCTTCTCTCTCAGTTCCAATATGATCTCTTGATGTCCTGTGACCACAACTTATAGTGTCTTCAGCAATAGGGTCTTACCTTTTAGCTCTGGCAGGTAACCAAGTGCTTTGGCAATACCCTGTGTTGCTTTGGGACTCCATGGGTCTCCTGGACCAGCAGGTCACTGTGGGGGGGAACCCATTCAAGACAGAAAACTTCTGAGTTAGTACTACTCACAAATATCTAGAGCTTGAGAAAGTATAGAATAGAAATGCTGGTCTTGTGGGCTAAGTGATCTAACAAGGACCTTCACACTTGATATTACACTTGATCTTGACCAAAAGGCCAAGAAGCCAATGTGAAGACTTTTGAATAAATAGAAGGAATAAAGAACATAGTTATTCAGATCCCTACATCTTTCTCCAACTGTCTCTCTCCATCATCATCCATGATGACATCCCAAAGAAAGCTCTTCACCAAGCAATCCAGTCCCCCAAGAATGGCTTTAAAAAACCCACCCTGTGGTTCCTGCCACTTTTCTGTGGGTCTCTAACCCTTGAGCCCTGCTGATCTACACAGCTTTGTAGATCCCTGATCTCCCAAGACAGAACTGAGAGCTGTGAGCTTGGGCACAGAAGTCTGGTGGAGGGACATGGGAAGGTGGACAGTCAGGCATCAAGAGCTCTTCTTGACAAACTCTGAGGCACAAAGCCCAGTGGGAAGTACTCTCTTGATTTCACTGCCAGGGTAACTCGCCACCTTTAGCCCTCAGGTGTCCCCTTCTGGAGTAGGCTGTGCATGTCCACCAGCAGGAGAGGCAGGAAGACTTGCAGGGCATCCAGATTCATGGTAACTAGAAACCCAGTCAGAGGGCCTCATTTGCTCAAGGGAAGATAGGGCCAATGATGAATTAGTGATAGATATGATTATTTGTTTAAAAAATTAAGTACAATTATCACTAACATATAGACTACTTACTATCTTCCTTCCAGGTCTTGTTTTAAGCTCTTCTCATTCATGAATCCTCACAATACTTAATTTCTGGTTGAGATAAAATTCACATAGCATAAAACTCAACATTTTAACCATTTAAAGTGTATGATGAAGTGGCTTCCAGTGTTGTATAACCATCATCATTATCTAAGTGCAGAACACTCCTACCACTCCAAAAAGAAGCCATACTCACTAAACAATGAGTCACAAAAGGCATCTTTGGAGGGTGGTGCCTTCTCCAGTCAAAGCTGAGCATGTCCCTCAGGGGAGGGAAGATGTTCAGGTGTGCAGGCATCAGAGAGAAAAGTTACACATATGGGTAACAGAGAGCAGGCTTCAAAAGATTAACTCAGAACTGAGAGGCAAGAAATGGACAACTGGCATATGACTCAAATTTTACACTTCAGGAAATGGAAAATGAGAATTAAGTAACTTACTCAAGGTCACATAGTAACCAATAAAATCAGACCACGTGACTCCAAAATGAGTCAGACACTTGTGTCTAGAAGATACAGGCTTTGTATCTTCTCAGTTTTAGAAAATACTGTAGGGTGTCTATGGACTTGTTAAGCAGATGCTAGAAAGATACTAGGAAAAGGCACGGTGCTAGATGTCTGAACAGGGTAGGTTAGGAAACTCAGTGAAGAACTCAAAACAACAAAAGACAATGGACCTAAATAACTCATTAGAAGAGATATGGAACGACACAGTAAGACCATGATTAGACAGCAAAGAACTCCAGCAGCATGTCATAACCACTTGCTTAGTGAAGTGCCAGGCTAAACCCAAGTAGTTTCTCATCGCTTCCAGGACAATGACCTCCATTCAGATCCTAGTATGCATCCTAGCACCCTTATCCATCTCCTGCTGTCTCCTGGCTCTTTCTCTTTCTTTGGTTGCTGATGCTGCTGCTACTATCTTCTTCTAAAGTACATCCTCTTCCTTAAGCATGCCTTTTCTTCTGGTGATTACAGGACTCAATGACAAAGCACATCACAGTAATTACAGTGAACACCTAAGGAGTCCTTGCTATGTGTCTGGCACTGGCAAGAAAAGACATATAATGAACAATCTTATTAAATCCAAAAAAAAGAGCCCAGATTAAAAAACAGGCCCAAAGAGGTTGAATAATTTAACTCCAAGTTGCACAGCCTTTAAGTGGCAGAAATAAGATTAGAAATTGGGGGGAGGGGGTTATAAGTTTTGACCTCTTAACCACCAGGATAAAGGGCCTCTTAAGTGAGTGTGGACATCACAGGTATCCCTTCATCATAGGGAGTTAATATTGCTTAGTAATTACTTCACATATACCATCTTGCTTTCTACCAGGCTACAGGCATTTTGGAATCAGACACCCTGGATATATTAAACAGCTCAGCACCCTCTCTCACATAAATAGATTTGCTTCCTTCTCTTCTAGTCTCCCATATCATCTAAGGCAGTGATGCGATACCCAGAAGAGGAGATTAAGATACTTATTATAAGTGGGGCTCATCCTTGCACCTTGATGCAAACATAAAAATGAACTATCCATGCACTATTTTATTGACAGGGCTGGGGAGGGACAGAGCAAGAGCAATGCATTGCTCTGTGGTTAGCCCAGATGCTCAGGTTTTCTACCAATGCCAACCTAGTGCTAATAACAGCAGCCTCCATTTTCAGAGCCCCTGACATCTGTCGGGCACTGCTTCACTAACCAAAAGAGAGAACACCATTAATCAAAGGGCATAAACATATGCTTTAGGAAGGCTTTTGGTGAATTTAACAACATCTCCACTTAGCCAAAGAACAGTGGTAGCTTCCCTCTAGGGTCTGTGACCTTGGAGTCCTAGGCTTTTGACTTGGTTCTCAGCACCAGGCATGACTCCCTTCTCTCAGCCCCAATGAATGGGCCTCATATCCAACCAGAGAGCAGTTGATCACCCCATAACTTACGTGCTGCTGTGAACCCATGGATACACCTTGCCTGGCTGCTGAATTCAAGCTTGCTTGGATTTTTATTCCCCGCAGCTTGCATGATACTTTCACTATGACAGCCAGCAGGGAGATTAGATGATTTCCATCTCAGTTTCAGCCTGATTTCAGATAAGTAACTTTCTTTTTAAAAAAAATTTGTATTTATTTATTTGCAAGCAGAGAGAGAGGGGTAGAGAGACAGAAAGAATGGGTGTGCCAAGGCCTTCAAGCTGCTACAAACAAACTCCAGATGCATGCGCGACTTTGTGCATCTGGCTTTATGTGGGTACTGGGGAATCAAACCCAGGCTTTGCAGGCAAATACCTTAACTGCTAAACCATCCTTTCAGTCCCTAGAGAAGTAACTCTCTTAAAGGCTAATTGCTTGTAGATGGTAGAATTAAAATTAAAACCAGGGTTTTTTTTAATTCCAAACTCAGAGAAGACCTCCATAACCTATTTAGGGTATAAATACCTCCCATCTACGTTCAAAAATTCAAACATCATATTATCAAATATTCTCCAGTTCATGAAGATGTTGATGGATACACAAAAAATATGACACCTGTTATGGAGAGTCTTGTGAGACAGACAGGAGCAGGCAGGTGAAGGGATGAAACGTAGTGCAGAACCACCAGAGGCAGACAACAGGGAAACAGGCTTCCTTATGAGGAGACTGACCAGAGATGAGACCGGGAAACAGATTCAAGGGAATGGCTTTGAAGTTTCCTTCCAACATGTATCCAGAGATGTAAGAACAGAACTCTAGCAAAATGAAGACCTGGGCTTGACCTTCACAGGCACCAGAATGAAAGTGGAAAATGCTGTCACTAAGCATGACTAGAATTTCCAATGGAAGTCAGAGAAGGCCCATAGCAAAGGCCAGAGAACTGAGTATCAAGCTGTCAGAGTTGGAGCCCAGGACACTGGCAGAGAGGTGGGAAGCAGATAAGTGGCGCCCTAAGTGAGTCAGAGGGCAGCAACAGCACAGGGAATGACTCAGTGATGTTAGTAAGTGCTTCCAGGCACTGACGACTCAGTCCTTTGAGATTTCATTCATTGAACAAGTACTCACTGAGCTTTAATGTGAGCCAGCACTCTGGTACTGGAGCCTGAAAGAGTCATGATCACACAGGAAAACCTCAGAGAATGCTTATGAGCAAATCACTTCACGGTAAGGTCACTTGAAGGAGTTAAATTATGCCCCCCCCAGCCCAAAATACCTAAAGATGGTTTGTTTTCCAGCACCAGGCATGATGTCCCCACTCCCACCCCCAATGAATGGGCCTCATATCCAATCAGAGAGCAGCTGATCACCCTATAACTTATGTGCTGCTGTGCACCCATGGATACGCCTTTCCTGGCTGGTGGATTCAAGCTTGCTCGGATTTTTATCCCCTGAAGCGTGCATACTACTATCACTATGACCCATGACTATTAAAATGACATACGACCAATTGCTATCCAATATCTTTTGTGTGTAGTAGTTGTAGAGATAGAACCTAAGAGCTCATGCATGCTAGAGAAGCAGCCTACCACTGAGCTCTAACCCTAGTCCTGCTAAGCAATATTTAAATAAGATTTCATTTAAAGAAAACACAAGACACAAGAGTAACTAGTAGTTGAAATAAAGTTTTTTCCTGCCAGATGGAAAAAAATGTGAACATATTTGAAGACAGGGAAGAATGTTGGCCAAAGTTAATTATAAATTGTCTTACACTGTGTTAAAGCATTTAAACTTCATATTACTCAAAACTTGAATCTTATGACCACTGAGTCTGCATTCGCGCCAACTAGAAGTGGTTCTAAAGCCCTTATCATTTCATCAGGACCTAGTCAGACAGAAATGGTACCCTGAATTCATTCATAGATCTCCACGTTTACAGGAATAAAAACTAGCCTTAAAATATATCATAAAGATGGAAGAGACCTTGAAAATCATTTAATCTTATTTCCTTATTTTTCAGGATGAAAGCATGAAGACATGAAATGGCTTGCCCGTGGTGAATTAGTAACACCGGTTACTCACATCCAAACACCTTAGTGATCTCTTTCCCTATTGAAAATTGCCATCTGCAGAAAAAGAAGTGGAGAGGGCAAGGGATCTCCAGGGTCCTGACAAGACAAGCCGTGAACAAGACCTTTACTGACCTTCTTCCCCTGTCACTCTCTTCGTCTGACTCGTTCCATCTGCCAGCCTCAACTCTGGCTACAGAACAAGAGCTGTCACTTGACACATCTCAAAGGTTCAGACTTCCTCTACCCCAAAACTCTCCAGTGAGACTCAGCTCGGAAAGGCTGGCCCAAGGCTGTCCGGGCTTCCCTGGCACTGCCTAGTCCTGACCAGAACTCTAAGACCAGCCCTTGAGGACTTGAAAGCCATCTCAGTTTCTTAAAGCAAACAGAGAAGAGGACAACAGACCACAGGCACACAGGAGAACCTCCTTGGCGGTTCTCTTGCCAGAGTGTACCAGCATCACCCAGGTCTGTGGCTAAACCCCACCAGCCTTGTCCTGGTCTCCACTGGGTCTCCACAGCCCTACTTAGCTTCCACGAGCTCAGATCTGGGAGGGAGAAAAATATAAGAGCAGCCTTGCAGACAGATTCCAGGGCCTCTGTGGGGTGGGTGGGAACCGAGAAGGCCCACCACTACCACTGTGGGTGGGAAAAGGAAGAAGGGCTCTTGTTTCCCCAGAAGGTTGCATCCTGCTTGGGAAGGAAGCTGTACCCCAGAAATGACACTTGAGGACCTGGCTTGGGGCCACGAATGCATATAGCTCAGGGGTTTTGTTTCCACTCTATAAATGGAGGCAGGCAAGGAAAGGAATTCTTTGGCTGAGTAACATAATACTCCTCAGTCCGGCCCACCAGGCTGGGCCCTGGGAAGAGCAAACAAGCTGCTTGCCCTGTCCCAACAGGTTTGTGGACACACGACCGGCTGCCACTCACGGCACTGAAGTGTGGATGCTGAGGGAAAGGGGGAAGGAAGCAGCTCCCCAGAGTAAGCAGGGTCCTGAGGAAGTCCTACAGCCCAGCCCATGCCATCTCAGCTCCCACTGCCAGCTCTCAGTGAGCACCTCTTTCCCAGAACTTCCCAAATGCTTTCTCTCCCTGCCAAGGATCTCCACCAGCACCACCCCTGAAGGACATGTGTCCTGTGTGTCACAGCCAGACCACTTACGGGGATCCAAATGGACAGACATGAAGAAAAGGTACTAACAACCAGCGTTCCTATGGTATTTGGTGGACAACAGGTATTTTGATAGCTGATATTTTCATTATCTGTTCATTTTGTCAGATAGGGAAGCAAGAGGTGTCTACTCAAGTAGCAAAGTCAGGTGTTGAGTCCGACTACCTACCTCTACCTCGCACACCCAGTGACACTACAAACCCCAGCAGCCTGACCAAGAGCGCTGTTGGGGATCCATAGAATTGGCCCTTGCCACATCAGAGGCAACCGCTGGCATTGCAGACCTGCCAACCTAGCAGCTCTCACCTGGCAGACCCGGGCGGAGGTGAGTAGCGCCTGGTGTGACCCTGAATCAGGGCAGCGGGCGCAGCTACAGCCCGTCCCCAGCAGGTGCCCTCTGGCCTCTCCCTCCCGCCCCACCCTTCCACACACTCCAGGCCTGGTGCCCTCCACTTGCTGTTTGTTTTGCTGAGAGTTTCCGTTGGCTCTCGTGTGGGTGTTTGTTGTATTTCTCCTGCAGATGGCAGACAGTGTGCCCTCCCCACCATCACCCCACCCCAGAGGGCTGTGTGGCAAGCAGACGCCCGTCGCAGGGCAGAACAAAGCCCAACAGGTGACCAGCCTTGCCTGCCGGCATCTTTTATCTGACCCAAGTCACAGACAATATCTTTACAAAATTCCTTTCAACTCCCTCATCATCTGGAACTCTTTCTACCTGGCTGGAGTCCTGTGAGAGCCCCCAGCGCCCTCTGCCCTTACAAACAGTTGCTCCTCTGATGGGATAAGGGACACTCAGTTCCAAGGTTCCAATGAGCAATTTCCCTTCTTTTTTTTCTTTCATCCATTACACCCCCTCAGAACTCAGAGACCCTAATGCTCACAAAAACTTCCTGCAAGGGGGGGGGGAGAATGCATTGATCGTTGATCTGTGAAAAACAGAAAATGATGGTTATTCTCCAGTACTCAGAACTCCTCAGAACCCTTAGCTTCTTACTGCCCTTGCAACCAAGGACTCCCTCAGGAATGGGGATGGAGAGAGCTAGAATGGGATGAAGAGTTGAAGTTTCTATGTATTTAAAGATAATGCTTCTTACTTCAAAATATAAATGCTCTGCTCTGGACCCATCCTGCGCTCACCTGAAGGACTAATGTCTCCATATGGACTAAATGAGCCCAGTGATTTGACTCCCACAGAGGACAAGAGACAGAGAGCTTCAGAGTGTCCCCACTGCCTGTTCCTGAGACTAACTTGTAATCAAAAATAACCACGATGGCCCATGTACCCCCACACCATGCCCAGCAGCTCTGGAACAAGCTCTTCCCTCCATCCCTGGCCACACTCCCCAGGTTCTGTCCTGTTGTCTCTTACCTGTCTCTGTTGCTCTACATGGTACTGTGGAGTGGACAGCTTGCCTACTGAGCCTTCCAGGATTTTCTTGGTTCAGTGGTCTCTGGCAGTCTGTCAGCAGCATGTTTTATAGACCAGAAGCCAAGATCACTCTAGCCTCATATTCTTCTCAGAGCCACAGGACATGAGCCAGGCCAAAGTCCCACAGGAGGGAAATGGTGGCCACGACTCCTGGTTTGCTGGACAACTCCATGCAAGAACTGCCTGTGAGGTATCCAAGCCAACCTGCTATCAGGCAGAGGAGCAGCTGATAAATTTGGCCAAAGAGGCAGAGCAGGATGCCAGGGACCCTAGGAGTGAGTCGTCAGAAGGCAGAACCCATGTCTCCAGGGCCACCTGGATGGCAGTTCGGAAAGTGCACACACAGGTGCTACAATCCTTAAATCTAACATTCTCGATTAGACTTCTAACTCCAATTTGTCAAATTCTAGCCCAGAAAGAAAACTTAGATTCCCCCCCCCCCCCCCCAGTATGCACAACCTCAAGACACAGTGTGACCCGGGCACTGGACCAGCCTGCACCATCCTTTCCTTTGTCCCCCTTACTAATCACCCACCACAGTTTACAGAAACCCTAATCAGAAATGAGCCCTAATCAGAAGACAAACACCCTCTTAGGTCACTTCCCCAGGACTTATTTACCTGGTTGAACATCTTATCTCTAAACTTGTGAAAAAGAAATCGTTTCCTCATCTCTTGTCTCATCCACCGCCTCCCCAACCTGCACTGTGCCCAGAGTAGACATCAGTTAAATAAATATATTCTGGATCAAAAATCCAGAATAATCCTGAAGTCCTTCTTTAGTTTCTTTGTTTGTTTGCTTGACTGCTTGCTCACCTATTAAGTTGGTTATTTGTCTGTGATGGGTCCTTTGTTTATTTTGGGGGGGGGGAGTATTACTTTTTGAGACATGATATCATGTAGTCCAGGTAGGCCTCAAACTTTCTATATAGCTGTGGCTATCCTTGAACTCCTGATCCTCCTTCATCTTCTTCTTGAGTGCTTGGATTACAGGTATGTACCGCCATGTCCAGCCCCCAAAGTTCGAGCTGGCCAATAGAGATCCAGGTTAGAGGCTGAGAGAAAAGAACATCAAAATATATCCCCCATCTCTTTGGTAACGCATAGATTACTCCTATAAATTTCAGAGAGAAAATGTTGACTAATGCTACAGGCTATGTGGGCATGGGGTCCCTGGACATGAGACCCTCCACACTTCACTTGGCATGAGCTTCCTTCCAGCTACACTTTCTTAGTGCCACTTTATGTCCCTGTCTTCCATCCATCCATCAGAAACCTCAGGTTACCATGTCAAAAATATTTTCAAATCTCCAACTCCCTGAAGGTGAGGAAATGCAGGGTTCTACACCCAAGGCACTGCGTACAGCCTGACCAGCCCACATGGCTGTCCCCTCTCCTGCCAGGCCATGCAGCTAAGCCTCTGTGGTCAGGACCCCAGAGAGGCCTCTTGGTGATTTGCATATAATCACACAATGCCAGGCACAACAAAGCCACTGAATACAGCAGAGCCTTCTCAGCTGAGTTTAAGGTTTAATCTCCTTAATACAAAAGTTTCTGCTTTGCTTTTGCAGGGTTCTGGGACTCTTACTAATGGTGCTAAACAAATAATCACCCTTTATCCCCCTCTGGAGGCTGTTCCCGGTGCACTGTGGCTGCACAGGCTCCTGCTGTTGTGGTTTACGGGCCAGGTCTGCACCTGCACTGTGTGTGTGAGCTCATTTGGACACTTAACATGAAGACAGCAGTCAGAGCCAAGGAGAAGGTGCCAGCCCGGGCATTGCTGGAACCCCTTTATGCCAGCTCTAGGCTGTCCAACCCTTGTTCAGCCTCTCGGAGACACCGCCAAACCCAGCTCCTTCTCTAGGAGTGTCTTCCACATTGATCCTTTTCCTCTTCCTGCATCCAGCCCCTACCCATGTGCTTCTCCTCCCAGACTCAGCCCTTGGTTCTGTGCCCTGTCCCTACATCTGGCTATCATTTCTAGATCAGTTTCTCTGTGCTCTTCAGCATGTCACCTTGAGGACTCACCAGGCGAATCAGACTATTCCATGCTGAAAGCTGCCAGGACACCAAACCAACATGCTCAGGATTTTAAGTCCCCACTCCAACTGTTTGGCCAACTTATTTTGAGAATGAACTGAGGTCCCTTGTTTCTTATTCTGATGCATAATTTGTTTTAGGGGGCTTACATATGTATGCATGTATAGTGTGTTCTCGTGCATGTAGGTACATGATGTATTCGCAGGTGTACATGTACACGAGTGCTTCTGCTCGTGTTTGCTCTCCACTTTATTTTTATGAGATGGGGTCACTCCCTGAACCCAGAACTTACCAATTAATCTAGACAAGGTAGCCACAAGCACTGGAGATCCAGCACCAGGATTACAGGTGCATGCCACCATGCCTGGCATTTTGTGGGGGTGCTAGGCGTCCAAATTCAGGTCCTCACACTTGCACAGGGAGCACGTCACCCACTGAGCACCACTGCCTCTTGGTGTAGAATTTGAATATCGGTTGATCAGACTAGTGGCCTGAATGGGGTGACATGAATGTCTTGATCAGTATACAATAAAATATATTTTTTTACAATAAAATATTTTTGAGAACCTCATCTTATCACTCAGAAACATGTTCAGTGATCAACTGGGCAAACCTGTTCTATATGGAAGTGTGGGGCATTGACAGGGTTTACTTTGTGGCATTTAACTGGTAAGTTGGCTGACCAGGGAGTCCACAGTGGTCTCATTCATGGCTTCTGAATTGATAGGAGTGAATTGAAAGGCTTGGTTCAGCTAGGACTTCTGGCCAATGGCTCATTAGGATGACAGTCTCGGGACAATTCCTTACAGCATAGCAAGGCTCCCTGAGAGGATCTTCCAAAAGATTGTGCAGGAGTTACAAGGTTTCATTTGACATAGGCTCAGAATCTCACCTCTACCACTGCTACTCATCAAAGACGTCTTCCAAAAAGCTTCTCAGGAGCCACTAGTCCTATGAGTAGTACAAGGCAGAGTTTTCTGGCACAAAGATGGCATAACTTAGACTTGCAGTTACCAGCTTGCATGTGCTAGGTGTGGGCATCACTGTCACGCTTTCCCCTAGAGACTCAAATCACCATACTTCCCCTTGCCTGGTACAGCATCTCCACTGCTCTGCCTGCCTCTCACCCCCTGGATGCCAGTAAACCCTTTGGTTTCTCTCCATTATTGCAAGACCCAGAACTCACCCTTTCAGCTTCTTGTTCCCAGATGGCTTTAGATGGGAGATAAGGAAGTTTGAATCAGGTCAGGGCAGCCACACAAATGCTGCCCAAGATAGAAAGTTAATGTCCCAAACCTGAAGTCCCATCCCAGCCCTTACAAAATGACCCCAGCAGCAAGTTGCTGTTACCGAGAAGGGTTATCAGAATGTCACTGCTCTCAGACTCTCTGGGCCATGGAGGGGGTTGGGGTTCTACCTGCCCCACCACTTGGTACCAAGTCACATCAACACCTAGAAACACCTGGTCAGGCAGGCTCCAGCAAACCCAGCTGGTCTAAGCCAGCTGAATGCTCCCTGGCTCCAGGCAGGGAGTGGCAGACATTTGGCAGGGCAGTCCCTGATCTCAGAGCAGGGACACAGGGTCACATGAGCCAGGGCCATAGACAACTCTTTTTTTTTTCTTTATAAATAGGTTTCAAATTTTATTGTGAAGCATTTAAGTCATGCAAAAAGGAATGAAGAACAAAATAACAAACTCCTATGTACCCAGAGACTGACTTATATTACCACATGTATTCTCAGCACTCTGAGGAGTTGAGGAGAGACAGACAGGGCAGTTCATTTCTATACAGGAGGAAAGGAATGGTTGCTCCATTCACAGAAAGAGCATTGGAGGAGGGCCACAGTCTAGAGAGATGACATAAGTTTGGGAACGGACTGTAGAGATGACAGCATATTCCTTCTTCCTACCCTCAGCTCAGAGACTCTTCAGATGCCACAGTTTGAATTAGCCACTAGTTCCTTAGGGCTTGAGTGTTATGTTCCTATCTACAAATGAGCTGTTTGTGTCCATCTGTCCCCACACTTGACTTTGTGACTGTGTTTTACTACTTTTAGCTCACAAGTTCTTGTACAGAGTCAGGACTGAGTTATTGAGTTGAAGGTATGATTCAGTGTTGGGAAACCCCCATGATTAATTGATTAACGGACTAGAAACAAGAGAGTTAACAGAGAGGGAAAAGAAAGGTAGGTTGAAAGCTAAGAGACCACAGCGTATCTACCACCCACACCTTGGATTCTAAGTTACTCTCCAAAAAAGGAGTCAGAGCTCCTTGGACAAATTGGTTGGTTCTATGACTAGAGCGAGAAATAAACAAGAATGGCTTTGGGAATCTTATAATGCCAAAAAGGTAAGGAAGTGTTCAGAGAGAGAGAGAGAGAGAGAGAGAGAGAGAGAATCATGGAATATCTCAAAAGGAGCCTAGGGCTCACTGAAAGTGTTCCTAGTAGTTAACATTGGATTATGAAAGGTAAAAAGAATACTTACATCTAAAATATAAAATAAATGACTAAATCAGTATGAAGAGACAAGTCCCAGGTGCAGAAGGAATTCCAAATAATTTATAAACATGGTCAGCACAACTCCCCAAGTGTGGATTTTGTAGTGACTTTCCTCTTCCAATAAGTACAGTTTAAAGGGGGGGAATAAAAGGTTACAGCTGAGAAAATCTAGCAAACATTAATTCTCAGCCAGATGACCAAGGTCAACATCAGTAGAGATATGTCCATCATGTTGGTAGTATATGTCCACATTGCAATGTGATAAGAGCATCACTTTCATCTCTATGGGCTTCTCCTCATCACTCTAGCCCAACAATTACAGAGATAGTAAATAAATCCCAACTCAGGGTCATTCTACAAAGTACTTGTTGAGATGGTCAAGAACAAGGAAGGTCTTGAGGAACTGTCATCAATGAAATGAGACAAAGACATGACTAAATGTAACGTATAATCTTGGACAGAAAAGGCCAGCAAGTAAAAACTAGAACAATATAAACAAGTGTGAATTTTAGTTAATATGTTGGTTCAATAATTATAATAAATGTGGCATATTTATGCAAGCTGCAAATAATGGAAAAACTGTGTGGGAGGCATATGAGAGCTCTCTATGCTGTCTTCACAGCTTTTCTAAGGTCATTATTTTGGGGAGCTGGAGAGATGGCTCAACAGTTAAGGAGCTTGCCTCCAGGTCCTGAGGACCCGGGTTCATTTCCCTAGCACCCACATAAGCCAGATGCATTGGGTGGGGTGTGCATCTGGAGTTCATTTGCAGTGGCTGGAGGCCCTGGCATACCCATGCTCTATCTCTTTCTATCTCTGTCTATATCTCTCTACTTACAAATAAATAAATAAAATATTTTTAAAAGATTATTATTTTTCTGGTTTTTCGAGGTAGGGTCTCGCTCTAGTCCAGACTGACCTGGAATTCACTATGTAGTCTCAAGTTGGCCTTGAACTCATAGCAATCCTCCTACCTCTGCCTCCCAAGTGCTGGGATTAAAGGCATGCACCACCACACCTGGCATAAGACTATTATTAATAAACTAAGTTGATCAAAATATATATGCAGTGTCATGTTTCAAAAAAACTTATTGCAAAAGCAGAGGTTAAAAGTGATAGCAGGGAAATATGTGGAAGAGGGGGCAGAAAGAATGTAAGAGTCATGGGGGAGGAGAATAATGCATAAAAGGGAATGTCATCCTGGATTCAATGGCTTTATCTAATAACCTAAGATACTGAGTATATTGTTGTGTAAATATATATAATTTTAAGCCAATAAAAAAGTTTAAAAAATGTGAGTCAGTGGAGAGGGGAGGATTCAGAATCATGAAAGAAAGCTAAGAAGTCTCCAAACTGTCAGTTCAGTGAAAAACCAAGCAAGGTCAGAGCTGAGGGTGGCAGCCAGGGTCACTGCCAGGAGCCTGAGAGACAGCACTGAGCTCCCATTAGAAGCCTCCAGCTACATAGGTGAGTCTAGAAAACCATGCCTGAGGGAGTAAAAACCAGGATGAGTGAGCAGAGCCACCTGTCCATGTATTAAAAAAATAACATGTGCTTAAACTCATTTTTCAGGAACTGGAGAAATGGCTCAGCAGTTAAGGCACTTGACTGTAAAGCCTAATGACCCAAGTTTGATTCCCAGTACCCACATAAAGCCAGATGTGCAAAGTGGTGCATGTGTCTGAAGTTCATTTACAGCAGCTAGAGGCCCTAGCATGCCCATCCCCTCCATTCTCTCTGTCTCTGTCTCTCTCTCATCTCTATCTCTATCTCTTTGTAAATAAATAAGCCAATTTTTCAACAACACACACAAATATGTGCTTGTCTGTAGAGAGATGGAAATAAGAATAAATGGAAGGAAATGAATGAATAAAACAGGAGAGGGAACCTGTCCAGACCAGTCATGAAAATGTGCCATGATTAATTTGGACTTCTGCCCCTAAAAGACAAAGATGTGAATTGGGGGGTGGGGGTGGGAAGGGAGCCAGAGAAGAGGAGAGGAAGCGAGAGGAAGTGAAGAGAAGGAGGAAAGAGGCAGGAAGGAGAAGAAAGGGTAGAAGAAAGAAGAAAGGGAGAGAGGAACAAAGAGGAAAGAGGAGGGGAGAAGGAGGGAGAGGAGAGGAAGAAGTCAAGAGAATGGAGGGAAGAAGAGACAGAGAAAAAGGCATTTTACCAAAGTCAACTGCCAACCAAAGAAGTTTGATTTTGAACAATATAATGTTGTACTTCATGGCACATTAAATATGAGCCTCAGGAGTCAGGAAAGAATGAGATAATGGCAAGGGGGGAGACTCAGCAGTGGCAAAGAGGAAAGACCAGAACTCAGAGGAAAAACAAAGGTTCCAGGATGCCTGTTGGAAGAAAGCACTGAGAGGGTCTTGAGTATTTGTCCTCATTCTGCCATCAAGCTATGAAGTGATTTTCTCAGGGTCCCTACCTCTCTGAGCCTCAGTTTCCTCATCTTCAACATGAGGAACTGGGACCAGCAAGCTCCTGTCATATTCTAGTGGTTAGTGCCAAGCATGAGTTAACCCATAAGGGAGTCCAGTGGCCACGACTGGCCTCATGGGGTAATCTTCAACATTCCTGGGCCCTCTTGATGCTAACCAAGCCAACCATGCCCAGGGGGGCGCTCTCCTTGGAGGCCTCAGCATGCACAATCTACAAAGACCTTGTTCTTCATCTCTTCCACTCTATTTCCAGTCCTCTAAGGTCTTGTGTATCTTTTGATTTCTCACCGACCTGAGCCTAGCAAAGGAGTTCATTAAATATTTTGCCACACACACTGGACCCAAAATATCTTCACTAGCCAAATACTCCAAGGCCAATCATCTCAAAGTAGAGAATAATTTGGATCTAATATTTTTCATTTTAACTTCAACCTATAAAGCAATGAATATAACATAGTGTCTTTTTATTGTTGACATTTTCATACATGTATACAGTGTATTTTCCCATGTCCCTCCTCCACTCTAACCATTCTTCTTCCCATTGATCCCCATCCTTGTTGCCATGCTTTGTCTATTTTTTTATTTATGGCATTTTCAAATACAGCTTGTTTTTGTCAATTCCCATCCCTCTTCCCCTGAGTTCCCTCCTTCCTGCATCCTTCCTGCACTCCCCCTCCTTCTGTGTCAATGTCACAAGTATCCTCTTGACCATCCCTCCCACCTCTCTCAGCTCATTTCTTTATATTTACTTTTGACACAGTTCCATGTTTATAGGCTTTATCCACATTCCCCCTCACACACACACACACACACACACACACACACACACACACACACACGCACACACACATATATATATATATGGAGAGAGATCACAGTTATTTTTGACACACTGATTTAAAATATGGTCTCTTGCTTAATCATGGTTGGGAAGTTATTTACTGGAAAGTGGGCAATCTTCCAGTGGCTGCACCCCTAAAGGACATGACTTCCCCTCTCCCAGCAATCACCACTGTTGACAATGGCTTTTCTCCCTGAGCAGCTTACATTGCCCCTTCTGATGCAAAAAAAAAGCTAGCTTGGGAGGAAGTATCCAGCTCAGTTCCAACTTAGTTTCTCTATATCCTGAAACTACAATGTGAGGCGTCTTCAGCAATAGGGACTTACCATCTAGTTTTTGGTGGACAACCAAGAGCAAGGGTAATTGCCAATATTGTTTTAGAGCCTCTGTGCCCTCCTTTACCAACAACTCATTGGGAGGTTTCTTATCCCTGGCATGAGGATTTTCTCTTAATACCCTATGGCTTCTGAAAGCAGCTTTATCCACCCATGTAGAGACTTTTGTTTAAATACTTAAATTATTTCTTTATTTGTACATATGCAAGTGAAGTGCCTATAACCTCTAAACGATCTTTTCAGCCCCTAAAAACTTTTTTTAGTTCATATTTTATGTTGGCTCACCTGAACATTTTAACATCTTTTCCAGTTCATTATTCCTAGAAATCCTGCCCAGTGACCTAATTTTATGAAAGTTTTCCAGCTCTTCTCATGTTGACCTTGACACATCACTTCAGTTCCTTAGGCCTTAGATTCCCCTACAAAACACCAGCTTAACATGTCATCCCTAGGAGCCCTTCCAACTCTAATACTCTCCTCACTGGAGTAATATGGCCCTAGGCAGGCCCTCAGGACCCAACCAAGTACAATCTTACAGGTAGAAAGTGACTACTGAAGTTGACGTCATGGAAGAAGAGGGGATTATGGAGAGCTGCTGGCTGTAACATCCATATGATGGAATGAGCCCCGAAGGTTAGGAACTTCACCTATGGTCTCCGAGCAGGAGAAAGCTCATCTCTTCTCACAGAAGAAAAATGGTTAGTGAAGCCACATTCTGCCACCTGGGAAACACTTGTATGAAAAGAACAGGCCTGGGAGCTAGGATACCTGTGTTCCACTCCTGATCTCTCCCACCACTGACAGGATGATCTCACTCGAGTGACTCCATAGCTTATGTGATAAAGTGAGTGACACTGGGATGTCCATTGCACAGGATGGTAGGATCAAAAAGTGTGATGTTGGTCAAAATTCTTCACAAAACATTACTGCTTAATGGGGAAAACACTTCTCTTTGCCAGCCATAATCTGACAGAAGATTAATATCTAGAACACACAAAAAGCTCAAAAACATACATAAATCAAACAACCTAATCAAAAATAGACTATACAACGGAACAGAGTTCTCAAATGAAGAATTACCCAAAATGGCCAATAAGTATTTTTAAAAGTGTTCAACATCCTTAGCTATCAGAGAAATGCAAATTAAAACTCCTTTGAGATTGCATCTCACTCCAGTCAGAATGGCTATTATCAAAAAATCAAGTGACAACAAATGTTGGCAAGGGTATGGGGAAAGAGGAACCATTCTTCACTGTTGGTGGGAGTATAAACTGGTATCGTCACTATGAAAATCAGCGTGGAGGTTTCTCAAAAAGCTGAAAGTAGAACTCTCATACGACCCAGCTCTATCAGTCCCGAGTCTATATCCTAAGGACCGACTCTCCATTTTACTACAGAGATCCTTGCTCATCCAAGTTTATTGGCTGCTCTATTCCCAACAGCTAGGAAATGGAATCAGCCTCGATGCCAGTCAACTGATGAATGGATAATGAAGATATGGTACATACACACAAGACAGTTTTATTCGGCTGTTAAGAAAAATGAAGTTACAACTTTGCAGGGAAATCGATGGATCTGGAAAATATTATCCTAAGAGAAGTAACCCAGTCTCAGAAAGATGAACTCTACACGTTCTATTTCAGACAAGCTCAGGCACATGCAGGTGGCCTGATCATGGACTGAATGTCCTAGCTCACGGGCAGATCTTAGCTTCAAATTTTTCCAAGAAGAATCAGCAGAGGCCAGGAAGTTAGACATGGGGCCATGAAAAGTGAAGTGGCAGGTGGGGAAGGGGGGGTTAAGAGGAGGGGATATTGTTAACAAGAAAAAGAAAACACAGCTTTACTAGCTAAACTGCAGCCTCATGACCTCAGCCTTATCCACTAGTGTGTTCAAATGCAGAATTTCTGACCAATCAGATCACCTCTTGACAAGAATCAGAACTTCCCTTTTAAAGGTGAATGACTGGGACAGTGAAGGTTTAATAGAATTGTAAATCATTGCATACATGTTCATCTTAATTTTCATCAAAATATTTAAGATAATAATAGCAATCCCTCCCTCACTTCCTACAAACAGCATTTCATCTCCTCCCTCCATCAGACTGGCATCCTACCCTGGCCCAGCTCACCACTTCCTGCAGGCTCACAGCGCCACCTCCTGGGAAAATAAGGGTAGGATGAGTGATCTCTCAGGAACAAAGCAGATAGAAGTTATGGGGGGAGAGACACTCACTAGGTAGGAGAACTTAGAGTCCAGACTTTACAGGAACACGTCAGCTTGAGCTGATCCTGACCACTAACCAAATGTGGCTACTGAGCAATTGTAACGTGGCTAGTTGAAATTCAGTTGTGTTGCTAAATGTACAATAGATTTCAAAGGCTTAATTAAGAATGTAAAATGTCATTTTATGTGTCATATGATGAAGTAATAGTTCAAACACATTCGACTGAATGAAATATGTAATTTAAAATAATTTTACCTGATTTCTGTTTTTAATGAGACTACTGAGGCCTTGAAGGTTACACGTGTGACTTGCACTGTTTTCCCAAAAGGTGGGTTCTCAGTCATATCAGTTTCCTCAATTGTGTCACGATGAGGAAGCTTTACTTTTGCGCTCTGACGTTCTCCTTGCAGCCCCAGCTGCACAACAGCATGCAACAATCCCGAGCTTGCAGGGAATAGCACCACCCCCAGCAGAGATCCTGGAAGCTAGCAAATGGGCAAAGGACTAAATGAATGAAACGCCCTCCATTGGGACAAATCACAATTCATTTGGAAGGAAAGTCAGTAGTGGACTCGGGACACACCGATTCAGATAATCATTTCTGTTTGTTTGTTTTATGACTTAGGCCTGACTGCAAAGCAATGAGATGGGTTGTCTGAAGGCTCTCCCACCTCACTGCTACTCAAATGTAGAATCAGAAGTTCCAGTGGTGGGAGCTGGAGAAATGACTCAGTGGCTAAGCGCTTGCCAGCAAAGCCTAACAACCCAGGTTTGATTCCCCAGTCCTCATGTAAAGCCCTCTCTCTCTCTCTCTCTCTCTCTCTCTCTCTCTCTCTCTCTCTCTCTCTGTGTGTGTGTGTGTGTGTGTGTATGTGTGTGTGTGTTTGCTTGCTTGCAAATAAATAAAAAAATTTAAATAAAAAAGAGAATTTCCACTGGCATATTGTCAGGCATGAGAAACTGGTGACCTGCGAGCACCAGAGCCACAGTTCTCTCTCCACAGCAGCCACTCCTCGTGCACGAACTCTGAGTCTCTCCCATTTCATGGCTTTCCAAATGCTTCCAGGCCTACTGGTTTGACTGATTTCCACAGAAGCCATAAAGAAAGCTGACTGGTATTACCCATTATCACATTTTTTACAAGCAATAAGTTGACTGATGTTGAAAGATAGTCTTTAGCTTTACCGCCTGCTGAGCACATTCTCCAGGGTATGTATCTATCTGTCATCTGCTTATGGCAGGGACTCATGGGCTGCTTCAGAGTCTCTGGCTCTTTCCTACATGCATATTCTTTAAGACCACTTGACTGTGTTGGTTTGTTAGCAGTCCAGTCCAGGCCTCAGTGTTTTCCTCTGTAAATTGAGAGAAGAGAACTGAATGATGTCCAAGGTTCCTTCTGACATTAAATCCTATGGCTCTCTGCAGTAACAGAGGAAGGAACTCTGGGGCATATTCACCCCTTTGTCTCTCTCCTGATTGGTTGCAAAAGAAAAGAGCTGGGATGACATTTGTCTTCACTAAACCCAGTTGTACACACACATGTTACGTGGTTCTTAGGAAGGAACTGTAGTAAAAAGCAAGGAAAAGGAGCCGCAGGGTGGCATTGTCTGAGCCAAGGCTGCCCAGAGGACCCAGATCTCAAATTCCATCTTCATGAAATATTCAGTGATTGACAGCTCGGGCTTCCAAAGCAGAACTGACTTTCCCAAGTCCAGATCTGTAGCTCTCCTGTTGGACATTCTTATCTTGTCCTCTCCTAAAGTCCCATTCACAGTGTCTCCCCTCTCTGCATCTGTATCCTAGAAGTCTTCCTTGGTATCTGTCCTCCCCCAAACCTCTATGTCTACTTCTCTCCCTGCGACTGTCACCTCCACCCAGAAGATGAGGATTGTCCCACTTGGGAACACTCCCGGAGTATGGGCTTTCATAGCTCTCTTCTGCTTTGTCCACCAGAGTGCCAAATGCCTAGTCAGAAAGACTCCTCAGGCCTGTACAGGTGCATCTCAGCCCTGCGTAAAAGAAGAGCTGGAGCCACCAGGATGCCCCGAGGGTAAGGGCTTGGGCTGAATTTGCACAAGGGGGTTTGGAGAAAAGTTGAGGAGAGAGGACAGAAAAGCCACTGCTAAAGGAACTGACAGCTGGAGTTAGAGACCCAAGTATGGGAAGATGTCTTGGGCCCCTGGGGAAATCACAAAGACCTATAGCTCTTGGAAGTCAAGTCAGACATAATTATCCCTCTGTCACCCCCAGGTAGGCTCTGTTCCAGGTCACTACCCACTCCTTGTCCCCCTGGAACTTTCCTCTCGGAGACAGATCCTCACAACACCCCTTTCTGCCACCTCTGCCCTTCGGAGTTCTTCAACCCCTGGCATGGCCAGAATGCTTGTTTCCCATGTGGCTCTGAGGCCACCCAGCCAGAAGAGGGCAAGGACACCTGTGTCTGTCGGGAACTTGGGCGTGTGTTTCAGGTATGTCCTTTGGCAGTGGAGCGCAAGGGCAGGCTACATTTTCAGTACTGTTTTGGTCCCAAGTCAAATTTAGCTCAGGTATAACCTGACCAGGGTAGGTTCAGATTGCCATGTGACTTGGGAGTAGGATTGCAAGATACTAAGCATCCAGTTGAACTTGAATTTCAGATAAATAATGGATAGGCTTTCAAGGCCACATGGGACTAAAAAGCATTCATTGTGTGTCTGAAATTCAAATTTAATTGGGAGTCCTATGTTTTTATTTGCTAAATATAGGTAGCCACCCTCCTGGGAGGAAAAGGCAAACTTTATGTCATGCTCTACCATGGTCACTCCGAAATACATCCTGGCCCAAGCCCTTCCAACTTGAACTTTCCCTGAAAGCCAACAAATGTGAATATAAACCCTTCCATTACTGAACTTCTCCAGGCTTCTTGACTGAAATGAGAGCACCAACCAGATCCTTCCCAGCTCATACCAGTTACCTGCCCCTCTGACTCCACTCTTTTCCAGTCCTGCTTTTGTTCACTTCCCCCACCCCTGTCTCTTCTGGTCCATCTCAGTCAGGGTCACACCCAAACGGTTGTGTGTGGTTCATTACAGCCAAGTATTAACCATCCATCCTGAAATGGGATTCCTTCCACCCTTCTCCACTCCTAGACCAGTGATGGCCAGTGCCCCTGCCTCCCAGGCTACCAAGACATGGGCAAGCTAATGGGCTGTGTCCAGCAGGAACACAAGAGCTGCAAGGATGGGGCCACTTGGAACCAAGAGGGCCAATGTTTGACCAAAGGACAATGGAATGACCACTGTGCCCATGAGGTAGGAGTCTTCCCATTTACATCCTTCCCCTCCTGCCTCCTAGCCCTCCCATTCATGCCCAACCTCCCAGCCCCTAGGCTTTTTCCACTGCCCACCCCCCACTGCTGGAAATACAGAATGCTATATTCTGCAGTCTGAGACAGTCCCTAGAAGGAGCTAAGGAGAACTAGGTGGAACCTCCCCTAAGAAAGTATACTCAAGAAGTGTAAGTTTGTATGTAGGTATGTGCCACACCAGGAGATGCCCGTGGCTATGACCCAGACCTGGGACTCTGCCTGTGCTGGGGACAACATTCAAGTGGAATGTGTGGTTCTTCCTGCTCAGAAGGACAGAAGCACATCCTACAACTCAGCTGCGTTCAGGGCATCCCACAGATTTCCGTCACTGAAGGCACCAGGAGCCAGGTACAGTGTGCTAAGGTCCAACCCCCACAGTGAGGTGGAGCCTTCGACAGGAACATGTAGGGTGTAATTGTGTGGGGAGACAGAGGCCACTGCTCATGACCCACATGACTGTCATAACAAAAGGTTCCGGAACCAGTGAAAAGGTCACTTTGTCACTTGAATTGCATTTTATAAACTCCATACAGATACAACAGTCACTGTGTTTGTTAAAATAAAAGAGAGAGAGAGAGAGATGCCCAAAAGGTCATGATTCAAGATTGCTTCTGCCTCATGGAGTTCTTAGAACTATTTGCACTGCCACCTTCCTTCCATCCCTGTCAGGATAGTTAGACAAGGCTCTCCCCACCTTCCTGCTCAAGTATGTCACTCATCAGGTATTCAGGAAATATCTAACCCTGACCTGCCTCCTTCTTTCTAGATTTTTTACCTCCTGGACAGGCCTTCCTCACCACGAGCTGTGGGCCATCCCTGCAACTTAGAGCAAGGGCAGAAGTCTGTCCCTCTGTATGTGATCAAGGTGGATGGTAGGTGGGCTGGGTGGGAGGAGGCCACTGCTCAGGACAACACTGATGCAAACCTTTCCCATGACACGTGCTCTTCCCTCCAGCGGAAGCTGGATGATGATGAACAACACCCCCCTGAGCAGGACTCCCTGATAACTATCAGAACACTCTAACCCCTCCGTGTGTTAGAAAGCTAAGTCTGGCCAGGCATAAATTAGAGCTGCACAGAGTTAGATCCTTGCAGTGAGGAAAACTCTGACCCCAAAGCCTGCAGGGATTTCCCTATCTTGTTCTAGAGCTTGGTTTCCTGGGCCTGACAAGACCAGGCCCTGAGCTTCTGCAGCTACTGGACCTGCCTCTCATGGATACAAGGCACGTGGAGCAAGGTCCAGGTAAGCATCACGACCTCGTCTTCCTCCTCCTCCTCCCCTCTGGATCCAGGCTGGAACCTACAGAAAGATTAGCCGCTGACCTTTGTGCCCAAAATCTTACCCAGGAAAGTCAAAGGAGGGCTGTCAAACCTCCCCTTGGCCACTGAGTCTCAACTCCACACACCATGGGGACCTGTTTCCAGGCATTCGGAATCCTACCGTCTGTCTCCAAATGAACGATACGCTTGCCTTCCTGGTGACCCGTGAACATTATCCCCAATATGATCAGTGAGTATTACTCCACCACGGAGCCTCCTGCATCTATTACCACCTCCAACTGGCACCATGCCCCCTCTCTCTGTTCCCAGGAGCCATTTCTACAACACACTGCAGCAGTTTGACTGGGGGCGATTCCGGGCCCTGGCTGAGGAGTCCCAGCTCTCTGAAGAAAGTCCCTACCTCTTTCTACAGCAGCTCCATCTGCCCGGTGTCTATGTCTTCCACCTGAGCAGCAACCGCCATAGGAAGATGGTTTGTCTGTGACAGTTTGCTTCATTTAAGACAGCATCCACCATTTCCCCTCTCCTTAAAAAATATAACCTCACAACCACACCAGACAGATCAAAATGAAGGAGATGTCCTATAGTTGGCCCTATCAATTGTTTAGGCTCCCACAATCTCACGGAGGGTTCTGGAGATACCAAGGTTCCCATCACGGTGGCCTAATATATGATATGTAAGGAGTGGGGGGCTGTGGGATGAAGACTCGGGTGTGTGATGAATGCACTGACTAGCTTGGGATCTCGGGTAATCTCTCACAGTCACTCCCTACCTGCATTTCTTTAGTCCTTTCATAGCCCCTGCCTGTTGACATGACGACTTCCTTATGACCTGCACATGATACCACCATGACCCAGGTGCCTGGTCTAGATCACACAAGGAATTAAGTACCTCACCCTGTCAGAGAACCCTCTAATAGCTCCTGCAGACCCAGCCTTGGAAAATGCAGCTAGCTTCCATTTATGGATGTTATCTGATATGAATGAATTTCCCCAGTGATATGGATTCTTTGGTTAGTGTTGACATGACATGTTGCCACTTTGTCCTCTGCCAGTCTCTGGTAGACAGTGAAACAATGGCTGAACATACCTCTTTCTACCTAGTACCTCCGCACACTCCCACCTGGAGGCCGGTGCTTTGGGGATGGGCCCTTTGCCCCTACAACTCCCAGGTATCTCATCCAGACTGGCATTGCCAAGATCCCCAGGCCACGGATGGGGTCTCACTGGCCAGGAGTCCTGGGGGAGATAATGTTGCTCCTAATGCTCTGCTTACTTCTGTTGGTGAGTAAAGTGACCTCTTTACCACTACGCAAGATGACCTCTCCAATCTCTTCTCCTCTCATCCCTGTGGTATTTGCTAAAATGCAGGAGGAAGGGGCAGCCTCGGGCTTCTAGTACCTAACATTTAGTGGGGACAATGAAGATCAGGAAGCAAATACATATGAACTAGTGTGGTGGAACTATAATGAAGGTGTGTCCCGGGTCCCTGGGCACAAAGGCACGGTTGACTAATCTCCCTGGGGTGTCCTCATGGGCTTTCCAGAAGAGAAACTCCCTGAGTGAAGCCTGAAATAGGATGCACATAAGAACATGGGCCTGTACTAGCAAGGTATTGGTAAGTCAGGAAAAGGAAGTATGCACTTGGGAAGAGTAGTAGGGATGAGAAACAGGGCATTGTTAGTTCTCCATATCCATGGATTCTGTGTCCATGTTCAATCAATGATAGAGAAAAAATATTCAGGAAAAATGCATCTGTACTGAACATGTACAGACTTTCTGTCATTATTCCACAAACAATAATATGATAACTGTTTACATAGTATTTGCATTATGTTAGACAAAATACATGGACAAAATCTATAGATGATTTGAGGTAGGTAAATACAGTCTGTGCACAAGTTATATCCAAACAACATATTGTTTTATGTAAAGAACTTGAACATCCACAGTTTTTAGTATCTGAATGGAGTCCTAGAAACAATCCTTATGACTACCAAGGGATCACAATATTAGCAGCAAAGTCTCATAAAACATGAGACATTAAACATCAGTCATCAGCTCTGGGGACCAAACTCCCACTGTGAATGGAGTTTATATAGGATGAGGGCAAGGAAAAGGCTGGAACAATTCAGTCTCTTTAGCACAAATTGTAATTGCTTTCATGGGCCCTGCTAAAAAGTTTAGGCTTTATCTTCCAGGTAGCAAACAAGAAGCACTTGATAAGACTTTAATCTCTCCCTCTGGCAACAAGGTGGAGGGTAGAGATGGATTAGACAGGGGAAAGCCACACCACGGGGTGCAAGCAAGACAAGATGAAGACATCGGGTGCTCCCTTTTGTTCAAATCCTCCAGAAAGGCTGCCTTCCCTCAGTTCCCCTTTCCCTCTCCGCACCCCATCACGTACCCCATAGATCCAGTGTCAGCTCCTCACCTGGGCTAGGAAGACAGCTCCACACCCCACCTTCAGGACTCACCAGCAAGGATACAACCTCGATGTCTACGTTTCCCCAAGAACTAGAGCTTCATCAGTAAGGAGAGGCCAGCCACACCCAGGTTGTGGTGCCCCCAGAGCTGAAGGGAGTCACGGTGAGTGGTGAACTGGTCTGGACTCCCAAAGGTGCAAGCCCAAGCACCCAGTTCCTGCCTGCTCGTTCATATTCCTGGATTGCTCATTGCTCATTCAGTCACCTGTTTGCTCAGGAAATATTTATTGAGTGGGTACTGTGTGCAGATATTGCCAGGCAGTAGAAATGCAGTGTAGAGGGGGGGAGAGAAAGCAATATAACCACATCCAAGTTAAGAACTGGCCACTACCATGATTACTGGGCATGCAGGTCTATAATCCGCCACTTTATCCATATTTCAATAGAAATTAGGAAACAGATATTGGTCAATTAAATAGATTTAAGTACATTATAGCCCAATCAGGAAGAGAAAGAACATACTTTCTCTCCACCAGGCTTGTGGCAGTCTAACAATTTATAGACTTTATGAGACAAAGTTCAAGACATACGCATATTTAGCTTTGAAATTTGAAGAAATCATTTCCAGGGGAGAAGGCTACTTAGTTCCCGGTTGTCTCCATTGTCACTGTCCTCAACAGGCTGCCTCCATTCACACCACAGAGGGTCTGTTATGCTTTTATAAACTGTTCTTTTCCACCACCCAGAGAAACAAGTCCAGAATGCATTGTACAACCTGAAGCATTCGCTTCCTACCTTGTTGTGGTCATTGGATTAAAGCATTGAAATGAATTTATGCTTCTAAAACTTTAAGAATTCCCAGTGTGTGTGACGGGGGGGGGGGGGTCTTGGAGGAATCTTATGGTTCCACGGGGTTGGGATGAAGCCTGAAAGTCTGCATTGCTAACATTTTTCAATACCACCCAAGGACCACAAGAGTAGTAGACTAAATCTCCACTGCTGAGAACCTATAGAAAAACCTATGGGAAGATACACCAAAGATCCATGCAGACTTGCATTTTCAGAGGATAATTCTGCTTTGTACCCCCCCACACACAGGAGGGAGCTGGGAGGTAGATGATCAAGTGGACCTGGAGTGGTTTGACACAGAGGCTTTCTTTGGGATCCTGCACCGGCAGTCTCTGGCTGTAACAGTGAAAATTAGCCAGACCAAGGAAGAGGTAACCAGCCCCCAAGGCTGAAAGAAGCTACAATGGATAGAAGTTGACTCCTATCTGGGAGAGTTAGTTGTGGGACACAGAGCCGTAAGAAATCTTCAGTCGATTAATAAGGAGGCAGAAAAGAAGGATATATGGTCAGGGGAGACGGAGCTCAGATGAACTTTAGGTCTAATCTTATGGAATCTACAGCCTCAGATCCTTTGAGGGGAGCCTTCAAAGGCCATCTCTTGGGTCTTTTCTTAAATTCCCATCTCTGGTCCTCAGGAGTCCAACTGGGTGAACATATACTACAGGGAAAAGAAAAAACAAGAAACTTTATTCTTGCCAACTTCATCCATTCCCTCCAAGTCTTTGGGGATTGGCTCTCTCCGTGTATTAGCAGCAGGGGGCACTGCAAGCCACCAGTTAAAGGCAAGAGCCTCCAGGATGGAGTGCTCAAGGCTAAATCCGTGTCTCCCTCAGCTCAAACTCCTCTACCTCAGTCTTCTGAATGAAGCCCGGTCCCTCAGGCAGCTGTGGGGTGCTCAACGCTGCACCCCAGCCTCCGCTGACCAACTTCTGGAGAGCAGCCAGAGGGAGCAGCAACAGGTTGGGTTTTGTTCACATCTTCCCCTTCACGGAGGCCCAGGCTGGCTCCCTTGGCAGCCTTCCCACCTCCTCTGTCACCCATCCCAGCCCCATCCTGGGGACTTCTTCGCCATCTTCTCCTGTCTAAAGCCACTCTGAGTTCCAGTCCCCCAGGGGACAGAATTGTCTCTGACTTAGGCTGCTGAGGCAGCTGCCAGGGCTGCAGAGGAAGAGACCATGCGGAGGGCACGCCTTGCAGGCCAGTATGCAGCAAGCCTTAATCACCAAATGGAGCTCCTTCGCCAAGACCTCCAAGCCAGGCAAGAGCAGTGGTCCTCTTTCTGCTCAGCACTGATGGAAGCTCGGAGGCTGCTGAAGACATCCGAAGGTTCTAGGTCAGAGATGCTCCCCACTCCACCCAGAGGCTGGGTAGAGCCCCAAAGGGTGTGTGCCTGGTTAATCCTGCTCAGGCTTAGTGAAATTTAAACTAAGGGAGGAAGGAGTGTGGCTTCATGGGGTCCCAGACCTGACCATACTAAAGCACCTTTTTTCCCATGTCTAAGTGGCCCCTGTACCCTGATCCAGTCCTCCCTGTGTCTCTGAAGGTTGGCTCCCCAGCTGGACAGTACACTGGATCACCTGTCCCGGGTCATTCTAGAAGAGGGGCACCGCTTAAAGGCTTGGGGCTTCCTAGGCACTGGCACTGGGGCAGAGTTATTGCAACCAGGTAAGGCCTGCTCAGTGTCAGCTGGGGTCTGCCAGAAACTGCCTTTGAGGTGGGAATGACAGATCTTACGGAAACTCAAGTCTATCCCTAAGACACCCTTTTGGAGTAGAAAGAGAGGAGGCATGCAAAATGGAAGCCCATAGGGCTTGGGAGGGGCTTTCAATGAAAAAATAAATACAAACGAGCCTCAGAAATAGGAAAGACTTAAGAAGGAAGCCAACATGAAGGTCAGTTTAACTACTAGGCAACACTGCCTGAAAGTGAGAGCCTGGCAGATAAATGTCAACAGCCAGGTTTGAGAAATGCTGACTTGCCTCCCTGGGGATCTGCAAGCATTCTGAGTGTTGGGGAGTTCCCAGACTCATCTCATCACCCTCAAGGCTCTTCCAGTCTCTGCCAGCCTGTAATCTGAATGGCACATCCCAAAGGTAGAATCCTGTCACGGATGCCATGGACTCTGCCAAAATGTGACCCTTGTCCTGGGGAGCATCATGTCTATGGGGTTGTAGAATTCCTGCCAACTCCTTATAGACCCCAATGAAGGACCTCCAGCCTGCCACAGTCACCTCAGACCAGGGTCCAGCCGTCTTTGCTTTCCTGCAGCCTCAGCAGGTCCTCAGGGGAGTGCTGATGACATCAGTGTGAATCCTGTCACCAAATTGATGATCCCTGGGCCCAACTGTGCAATGCTCCTAGCCAATGGCCATATAGGGCCCATACCCCCTGGCTACTTCATCCATCCTGACACTGGGCGTGTGCTTCCCGAAGCTGGACACCTGGGCTATGATCTGCTGAGTGCAACCCTGGTACCCACTACTGACTCAAATGCAAGTAAGTCTCTAGCCCACTAACTAGCCCCAACCTCACTTTGGACTTCAGAGATCAAGCAGAGCTCCCTGGAGCACTTAGGAATGAATGCCCAGGGAATTCAGCACAGGAAACAGGACTTTGTCCTTGGACAAAGGGCTTTGTGACCAGCAGACCAATGAACACCTCATCTCCTTACTATGCCTTCTGGATTCAGATCCCATAAGTACCGAGAGCTGTTCAATGAGAGACAGCAGGTGCTCACAACGGCTCTCTACCCTGATCTGCAGGGTGAGGAAGGGAGAGAGGCTGTCATGCAGAGGGGTTCTAACACCTCCCTGTCTCTCTGTCCAGGTGGTGTTCGAACCTCAGAGGCTACCATTCTCCCCTACGTGCCCTACCCAACCTGTCCTACTACGGGCTGCCCTCCAGCCACACATCTGCCTGTCCTGCAGCCGAGAAGGACGTCACACCTGGGTGGTCTCATGACTGACCCTGTCACAGGCATCGAAGTACCTGTGCTGGCTGTGACTCTGCACCCCCAAACAAGGCAGTGGCTCACTCTTGGGGGCACATACTGCAATCCTCTCACCAAGACTGTGGCCCCTCTAGAGCTGGGGAGCCCCATGGAGGATCCAGTCACGGGAAGCATCTTGCCAATTCTGGGCGTTGGGCTGGATGAACACACAGGTCTCCTGGCAGCCCATAACACTGTCCTTCTAGCCCTCTTCTATGCCTGGCCTGACTGCCCAACCTCCTCGTCCCCATAGCCTGCCTCCCGTATGTCCTGTTCCAGTGAGCCCCATTCCCTCTTTCCATTTTTGATTCTCACTCGGCCTATGACATTCCCAACTTCCCCTCTTCTTCTTGGCCTTCTTCTCCTTTCCCCATCTGTTACAGCTTTCCCAAGATGGCTCAGAGTAGAAGTGAGCCAGGGAAGTCCTGCCTCTGCTGTTCCTGTCTCATATTCACCTCTGCCCTGGCCCCCCTGCAGCTTCCTTTTGTTTTCTGGCCTCCTCCCCTGTGCCTCATCCACCAAGAGTCTCTTTCTCACCTGTTTTCTGGGTGTCTTGCTTCCAGGTAAGGTTCTGGCACTGGGGGGACTGCGAGATGCCATGGGGAGCCTCCTGCTGCCTGGTGACAGCTTTGTGGAGCCACTGAGTGGGAAGACAGTCCGGCTTCAGGGAGCTTCCCAACAGGAGGGCCAGACATTGCCCCACATGGGAGGGACACAGGCCCTGTTGGATGCCAATGTCCTGGCGGCCCAGAAGCAAGTGGCTGCGGTGCTCCAGCAGTGCCGGGAGACTCCAGGGCCCCAAACCCAGGGAACTCTGGAGGCCACCATCAAGGACATGAGAGCAGCGCTGGCTTTAAGTCTGCACCACGTCCTGCATCAGGCGTGGAGACTGCAGAGACAGCTGGAGACAGCACGTGACATCGAAGCCAGCGGAGGCAGTATAGGTATGTGCTGACCTTGACTGAATCCCAGACCCACAATAACTGGGTACTTCAGGGACCCTCGGCTTCTAAGTATAGTGACAGGGCTACAGATCCACTGTCCATGCACATGTGTGACCAAGGGAAGAGAGAAGGGACCCAAGGACTTTTTCCCCAACCCCATGAGTGATTTTTAGCTGTGTCCCTATATTTCAACCTCTTGCTAACTCCCTTGGATCTTAGGCTTTATGTCTATAAAGTATGCATCTCTTATTATCTTATAAGGTCACCAAACATATAACCAGCATGGCACCCATTCTGTAGGGAGTGAAGTTCAGGTTCAGACTAGTTAGCAGCAGAGCTGGGCTTACAGCCAGAATCCCAATCCCTCAACTCTATTTTCACTATTATTCCTGCAACTGTCTTCATAAACTCAGGAAAGGAGCCGCCCAGCTCCTCTACCTCCTCCCAAAGCAGCCCAGGCACAAGGAAAAGCAGGAAGAGGGAGTAGGAGTGGCATCTTCCTGAAGTTTATCTCACTCTTTCTAGAAGCTTCCGTCTGCTCATGGCATGACAAGCCAGGGTTTTATGCCAGGATTGATTTGCCTTTGAAGACCTGCCTGATTATTAACTCTTTGACCTTGGCCAAATTATTAACTTCTCTGCCACTGTTTTATCATATTAAAATGAGGATCAAAATAGTAGAGCTTCATAGATTTAAAGGATCGAATAAGCTTTATTGACAGGGAGTTCTTAGTTCGAAGCCTAACATGTAAGTATTTAAGAATATGGACCAAGGGCCATGTTCTTCTATGTCCCCCTCTCATCCCGTCCAACGTTCAGTGTGGCCACAAAATTGTTCTCAGCCTCAAAAAACGTCTGAGGCCAGTCAGGTCTCAATCCTTCCAAAGCAGGCCATGGGGTGTCATCATTTCTTCTGAATTCAAAATGCCAGTGTGGTTTCAAGACAGTGTTGCTAAGCAGCCTCTCAGTAAAAGACTTCCCGTAACATCGCTTAGCCAACGCCTTCTCTCCCTGTTAGGAATGATGCTTTATCCTGGGACAGAGCTGTGGATCCCAGCTTTCTATGGGATGGAGATCCCAGACCCAGAGGGCTCAGGGCTCATGGTGCCCATTCTGGGCATGCAACAAGATGAGAATTCTGGTAAAGCCACACCCCTGGCAGGCTCAATGGAAGATGTCAACGGTAAAGGTAGGAGGCAACTCAGAACTTCTTAAAGCTCCAGGGGGTCAGGAATGTGATTTAGCTCTGGAAGAAAAAAACCTTGCAAAGCTCAGGAAGGGTACTGTCATAGTCAGACACTCGCCACTGGGATGAATCTCCAAACCAGGCACAATTTTTGGGAGGAAGGTATTTATTGAAGCAACAGACCCAGGGGAAGTTAAGGAAAAAAGGCTGGCTCCCTTTTACAGATCCAAGCAGAGACAGAGAGAGAACCCACCAGCACCTCAAGCAAGCAAGCACATTCCAAACTGTAATTCACAAAATAAATAAATAAATAAATAAATAAATAAATAAATAAATAAATAAATAAATAAATGCCGAACTGCCAGACTGGGGTTCCGGCTTTTCTTTGGCATATCTACCCCTAGTATTTTGCATCCAATTTAGAAAGGGCCAGTCCCCAGGAGGGTAGGCCAAAGTGACACTTCCTCCAGCCAGAAGCCTGGAGACAATTAACAATTTAATAAACACAATTATAATAAATTCTATTGGGGGACATTATTCAAACTACCATGGGTACCCCTGACCCATTCCCTCATGAGCCAGGGGAAGGGCTGGTCCGATGCTTCTGCTGAGACTACTGAGACCCAAAATAAAGATGCCATAGAGCCTGCAATGTTCAAGCCACACACTTGATCCTCTCCAAAAAACCTGAACTCCTACAAAGAGCAGTACTGTAGATAGTCAGTCCCCACGCCACCCTCAGGAAGCCCCCACTCCAGCTCAGAGCCCTGTGAAGGCTAAAGAAGATCTGGAGGTTCTTTAGGCTCCCTTCCTGCCATGTTTCCTTCTTCTTGTGACTACCCTTTCATTTTCCCATCTCTGATTCCTAACACAGCAATGATTTTGGCTTCCCACAGGTCTCGTCCCAATCTCCATTGGGGTTCAAGCCATAGACCCCTTGACTGGGGAGCAGGGTCCCGTCATTGGTGCTCAAATGGATCCTTCTGCCAGAGTGGTGATGCCTGTGGTGCAAGTGCTGGAGGCCTTGCCTCGGGGAATGAAGGACCCCAGTGTGGTGTGTAGGAGGAGCTTATTCTGTTCATTCACACTTTGAAACCGTTCTAGGTTCCAGGCAATGTGTTGGGGTTGAGATACAAAAGGAATTGCTCTCCTATCCCCAGAGAAGTGAGTGGCCAGAAATTCCAAGAGAGATTGGAGGTGATGAGGGTATTAAGGGAGCTCAGAGGAGAGACATCACAGTCCCATGGAGGAGAGTTCAAAGATGTATTCCTCAAGGAGATGGTGCTCAGGCTGAAACTTGCAGGAGGTGGAGAAAGCCACTCCAGCCTCCAGACAGCAAGCCAGATCAAGGTGGCAAGTGTGTGATCACAGCTCCTCCAGGAGAATAAGGAAGACCGAGGGACGAGGGCAGCAGAGAGGCCAATGGGAAAATTAGGAAACAGCTCACAAGCAGCCTGTGCACTTCCATAGGACAAGAAGTGTAACTTTAGTCATGAAAGGTATGTAGAGAGCTACTGAACAATTCAAGTATATATGTAATATGGTCTGATAACAATTTGTTGTTGTTTTTCAAGGCAGGGTCTCTCTGTAACCCAGAGGCTGACCTGGATTTCACTATGTAGTCTCAGGCTGGCCTTGAACTCACCTGGATCCTCTTACTTCAGCCTCCCAAGTGCTGAGATGAAAGACATGTGCCACCACACCAAACTTTTCAATTTGAAAAATAGGAAATCCAAGAAGTGACTCATAAGCATACTCCATTTTGAAAGTCTCTAAATATAGAAGCAGAAGGCTTCCACCCCCACCCCTGCCCACTAAAAGCAATACCCCTGTGGGACCCCATCCAGACAGGACTGGCCTCTCTTCCAGTCTCTCATACCACACACATTCCCTTGTCAACAGACAGGTTGGCACACTTCCTGCTACAAGTTTTTATGCTTATGTATAATCAGCATTCTAGAAACTTCCCTCTGGCAGCTGTGCAGAGGATGCATGGAACAGGGCCAGACAAGAGCAGGAAGCTCCATCAGGAGGTTGTTGCAGTAATTCAACCCTTGGCAGATCTCCATCAAAATAAAAATGATTTAGGGTCTTATCATATATTCTAAGCCTAGTTAACAGTTTCAGACATGAAGATGTATGCGTTAAGAGCGTCTCATTAACAGCCAAGCAATTTAAATCCAAATCCCGACACCACTGCTTCACAGATCAGTATAAAGGAGCCAGATGGGAGATAGCTATTCCCCAACTCCTCTGAATTCTTCAAAAGAGAGCTGGAGGCAGGAAACACAGGGACTCTCGGCAGAGGCCAGATGTTGGGAGGATGGGAGACAGGAGAGACAGGAGGAGGTGTGGAGTTGTTTGCCCATCTGCAACCAGGTCAACTGCCTCACCAAGCTCAGGCATGGATTCTCAGGGTGTCCCTGAGAAGCCTCGGGATCCACATCCAGGTCACATGGGGCTGCGTTTAGAAAACCCTGAACTGGTCGTTGCAGCAGGGCCTCTTGGAGTGGGAGCTGAGGACCCGGCAGCAGTATTGGCAAAGCCAGGAGCAGGAGGAACAGCGGCTGGTAGAACTTTTGGGGCACCTGAGCCAGGAACCCCACTTCACTCCAGGCCAGGACACCAGACTGCAGGTGAGGTCTGGAGGTGTCTGTCACCTCACGATCCCTACCCATCTGCCAATACTGCACAAGTTTCTCTTGACACATTTGGACTTCTTTCCTATTCACCACAGGGGCAGAATCCATCCCAGAACAGAAAAAGTCCTAAGACTCGCCAGGCTAGACCCTAGATTTTAGTCACCCCTGGGAACCACAACAAGATGAAAGGGGAGAAGAGGTTGGCATGAAGTGCCACAGAACCCTGTCTTCCCCCCATGACTCAGCCCTTGGTACTTTCTGTCCCATGTAGCTGAGGGCTGCTGAGAAGGCTTGTGTGGCCCTGGAGGCCTGCTGTCTGCGGGAGATGGAGCGTCGAGCTCGGGCCATGTCTACACTCTGCAGCCCAGATCGAAGCCTGCTCTCTCAAGGTGGGCAAGTAGGTTTTGCTCCCCACAGTAGGAATCTGGTATTGGTACCATCATCCACAGCTGCATAGGTTATAGGAATCCCTGCTCACCCCCGAATGTGCTTTTCTCTCTGAGATCCCCATCAGGCCCTGGCAGGTCCTCTGGCTCCAATAAACTACAATCTTTGTTTTTCCCTCCTGCTGGTGACCCCCACCATGCTGCCCTCTGCAGCAGACAGAGAAGAGTGGGAAAAGGAGTCCCAAGTGGCACTGGGCATGCAGAAAGTCCTGCAGAGTTTAAGGCAGGCAGCAGAGAAGCTCAGGAAAGCATCTGGCAGGCTGCAGGGCCAGGAGGAGGAGGAATGGCTGCAGCGAAGTAAACATCAGGGCTCACAAGTCTGGAATCGCCCCAGGAAGGTGAGGCCCAAGGCAAACAAGAGGATCCCAGACAATAAGAACATCCTCTCATGAAAAATATATGTAATGTTTAGGGACAGGTGGGTCCAAAGACAGTGGATGGGTAAAGAGGAGATCAAGAAGAGAGAAGGTGCATTTTAATCTGGGTATTTTTTATTTATATTTGCAAGCAGAGAGAATGGGCACGCCAGAGCCTCTTGCCACTACAGAGGAACTCTAGATATATGTGCCACTTTGTGCATCTAGTTTTACGTGAGAACTGGGGATTCTAGCCCAGGCTGTCAGGCTTTACAAGCAAGCACCTATAACCCTTGACCCATCTCCACAGCCCTAGTTTGGGTATTTGGTTTCTTGTGTTCTAGGTAGTGCAGCATCTCTCTGATGAGTTTCAGGAGATGGTAAAGAAGAGACTGAACTTCCTGGATAGGGCCCTTGGTCAACTACAGTACCAACGGGAGCTTAGCCGCCTCCAGTTCTTGCATACCCAGGTACTGATCTCTGGACTTGATCTCTGAGATCTAAATTTCTGTGTTTGATAAGGGCTTCATAAATAAATTCCAAAAGCAGTCATGTGCAAATGAGGGCTCCAAGCATGGAGTTCAGCTCTCACTCTCATCCTAGATTATTGCCTCGGGAGCCCCTGTTTGTTTGGAGAATTACCCTGGAGACAGATTTTATGGACCAGTGACTGCTTTGCTCGGGGACCAGGCTGCCGCCTACCCCCTGTTAATCCCATTCCTGAAAAGTCTCACTGCAGTGCTTGTTGGGGATCAAGACCATGGCCTAGGCCTGGAGGATCAGAGGCCAGGAGCAGGTAAGGCTGGCCACTTGCCCAGTGTTCTCTGAAGCCACCACAGCAGGGCACAGGAGTTATATAGTATGAACACAGAGAAACTCCATGCATTAGTTAGCTATTGCTGCATAACAAACTACCCTAAAATTTCAAGGATTAAAATAGCAAACCTTTCTTATCTCACAATTTCTCTGGGCCACAAATCTAGGCAAGGTTTACCTGGTGCCTCTGATTCTGGGTCTCATTCGAGCTGCAATCAGGTATCAGCCAGGGCTGTGGTATCTAAAGGATTAAAGAGGGGAAGACTGACTTCCATGATCACTCTTAAGGCTGCTGGCAGACCTCCAGTCCTCACTGGCTACTCACCAAAGACATCAATCCTTTGCCACACAGACTTGATAGGATGGCTCACACACCCTGGCAGCTGGCTTCCCTCGGAGTAAATAAGCATGAGAATAAATGAAAGCAAGCAAGATAGAAGCCATAGGTTTTTTGTGTGTTTTGAGTGAGATCCCATCACTTTTCCTGTTCTATTCACTTGAAACGAATCACTAAATCCAACCCTCATAAGAGCTGGTAGACGAGCTGCAGATCATCGGGGCCATCTCACAAGCTGTCTGCCACATCTAAAGCTCTGTGTGGATTTTTTTCTTTAATCCTAGGGATTAAACTAGGACCCTTTACGTGCCAAGCAAGTGCCCTACTGCTAAGCTAAATCCCAATCCTGCTCTATTATATTTTTCTTTTTATTTTGAGATAAGATTTTACAAAGTTTCCCAAACAGATCTTAAACTTGTCATTCACCTGCCTCTGCCTCCCAAGTTGTTGGGATTACAGGCCTAGCTTTCAGGTTCTTTTTGACTTTGGTCACACTCCTATCCTTTCACTCACTAACACATATTCCCTTCTGTTCAGGTGCAGATAAAGCTAACACTCTTCAGACCTCACCATTATTCTCAATCATGAAGAAAATAGGCATCTGGTCCCAAGCTCACACAGAAGTGTCTGAACTGCAAGGACAAACGCATCACAGTCCAGGTCACCTCCTTTTCCCTTGGAAATTGTCACAGGGTACTGAAGGTATTTGATGATGTAACCCCCAAGAATTGAGAATGCCAAAATCCTGTCTTACCAGTGGACCGTTTTCTCCCTGTCCCCACCCTAAGATCCCTAAGGGACTTTCCCATCTAATGAATAACAAACAGGAACCAAAATACTACTGCAACTCTAACTTGGTCAATTCTCAAAGGAGGCATTCTACCTTCTAAGCAAACACTGAATCTAAATCTTGGTATAACATCAGCCTGTCAACATGGGAAAGGAAGTTAGTGAGAGAATGTGATACATGGGGACTAACACAGAAAGAGAAGACTTTACTCCATTAAAAAAAAAGCTGCCCCAATCACTTTACCAATTTCCTTCTTGGACTTTGAAGTAAGAGAGAATGTGGTTGGCCTTCCCTGAAGACCTTTGTCTGATTGAACTCACCCACCTTGCAAGCAGAAAAGAAGCAATAGAAAATGGGAATGTGCTTTTTCATAGACCAGGATGTAGGCCGCAAGTAAGCACAGTTCCATGAACACCATGAACTTGAGCAGGACCAGCAAACTATGGCTCACAGGCCAACTCCAGCCTGCCACCTGGTTTTGTATGGGGCATGAGCTAAGAATGCTTTAATATTTTTAAATGGTTGAGAGGAAATATCAAAAGAATAATGTTTTATGGGGTAATTTACAATAGATCATGTATTCTTCTTAATCTAAATTCAATTTTGACTCTTGGCTACCAAAGCCTAAAACACTCACTATCTGGCCCCTTACAGGAAAAGATTACTGACTTTGAAAGCTGACCACTCACGATTAATTGCTCTTCCCTTTGGTGAGCACTAAAGAGCATGAACAAAGAGGCCCTCCTTTAAGGTTTCCCTTCTCCACTTCAACGTTCTTAAAATTATATTGCTTTTATATATGTGGAAGCAATTCTATAAGCTTTATCTTACTTATAACAGGAAAACTTGGCTCTAATTCTAGTACTCATTTTTATGTGTATGAGAGAACCAATTCTCAAAGAAGTCATATGACTTTCTCAGGGTTTCACAGAACCTGGGCCACAACATAAGCCTTTTAACAGCTTTCTTTGTATACCTTGCTATCCAAATCATTTTTCATTACCCTCACAAGAATAAAAAGACAACATACATGTCTAAATATCCATTTCGATCAGTTGTCTTAAAGATCAATTAGAGACAATTTTATAGATAAAGTTTTTCATATACCCAACATTTGCTGAGTGCTTATTGTGTGACAGACACTATGCTGAGTACAGCACATCTAATGATCCAAACAACTCTAAAATAGAGGAAAATCTGTGTCTCCTTCTAGTTCTTCTATTCCCAAGACTCCAAGCACTTTTCCATGAACTCGGGCAGGACAGCCTAAAGCAGAGGATCCTATAAAAACACTGGAGGATGGGCTGGAGAAATGGCTCAGCGGTTAAGGCACTTGGCTCCAGTGTCTAAAGCCCCCAGTTCAATTCCCCAGGACCCACATAAGCCAGACCCACAAGGTGGTGGCCCTGGTGTGCTCTCTCTCTCTCTCTCTCTCTCTCTCTCTCTCTCTCTCTCTCTCTCTCTCTCTTTCTCTCATTCTCTCTCTCTGCTTAAAAATGAATAAATAAAATATTTTTTAAAAAAAATCAAAAACACTGGAGGATGGATGGCCTTATTGGAGTTGTTAACATAGCACTAACATGCAGTGAAATTGTTACTGATCTCTCTTGATTTCTGCAGACTCAAAAAGCTCTTTGCAAAATGTCCCAAAGCTGCAAAGAATGCAACAGGAGGAGCTGGTAACTGTGCAGCCTGCAGACCTCTCTGCCAGGGAGTTTGTAGTTTACCAGTATGGCCTCTCCATCCTGCACCTTCTTATCTCCCAGCTTCAGGTAAGTCTGTTTCTGGCCTCACTCTGGAACAGTCACCTGGGTAGATGTGGAGGTCAGGGTGACCAGGAAGAGCCTCAAAGGCAGCGGTTTCCCCTTATGGCACATCTGGAACAGTGAACTTTCTCCTTCAAAGCACCTGACAGAAGCCATCTTAGTGAGTTCAAATTGAATCTTTTGAAAGACATTATAGGCAGAACAAATTTAGCTCTATCTCAGTGACAAAAATGCCTTTCCTAAGCTTCATTAATTAACTCATTTAATCATCACAAAGCCCATACTACTATTCTTCCCATTTTGAAACTAAGGTGAAAAGGCACAGAGTGGTTGAATCAATTTACCTGTGATCATAACCAGAAAGATAGGAGCCAGGTTAGAATCCAGGCAGTATGGAATCCAGGCCAGACTACCAGCCCAGAAAAAGCAATACACATGGCTTCAAAGAGAGAGCTATGGTTAATGTTAATATTGAATGCATCACTAAGAGGTTTGTTTTCCTGCAGCACAGTCTGAATGTACTTGCCTGGTTACTACTTAAATTGCATTTACTTCCCACTAAGGTACCTGATGCTGTATCGCTAAGGAGAATGTTTTAGCCATTGGATGGGTCATGTTTTTGCTTTTGTTTGCTTTTTTAGGCCCCAGAAATCACTCTGCACATTGCTTCTCATCTGCCCATCATGGAAGCCTCAGGCAATGCCTTCCACGGCTCCTTCTTCTATCAGGTAATACACATTCATCCCGTGTATAGACTACTGAGTTTCGAGATGTAGACAAGATATGCAGAAGTAAGATAAACAAATTTTATAAAACGTTTTCCCCTCTCACATCCTAACAAATCTTATTCCCCCTTGGAAATAAGTCATTTAGCTAAAACATAATAAATGTCCCTGAGTAAGAGCTTTCCTAATCAGCAAAGTGAACTGTCCTGGCTGCTTCCCAGAGAAGTAGAATGGCTTTGTGCCCATTCATGGATCTCTGCCATCAAGGCTGTAGCTCCAAACTGGTGTTTCCCGTAAGGGTCGTGGTTCCAGCTTCAGGACAGCTTGCACAGTCATCATTTTTCCACAGAAAAGGATCTATATGTTTCTGCCCTACTAGTTCCTCAAATCACTGCTCAATCTAAGCTGTGTAAACGGACTTTAAACACTGACAACAGTCCACTGGTAAGTGGTTCTGAAGAAGAACGACTAGTCAGGGTAGAAGGACTTTTACTTGGCTAGTAGATCATTAGAGATCTTAATAAGATGGAAAAATACTCATGAAGCTGGAGAAATTGCTCATCAGTTAAGTGCACTTTCTGCCCAAGCATAAGGGCATAAAGAGACCTGAGACTGCCCAGGACCCACGTGTAAAGCTGGGCATGGCCACACTCAGCTGTAACCTCAGTTCTGTGGGGAGCTGAGACTGGAGAATTGCTGGGGGAAGCTCCGGAATCAGTGAGCCTCCATCACAAGTAACTGAGGAAATAAATACCTAATATTTGGGGGAGCACACGGGGTGCCACATCAGCACATACACCTGCCTACACCACACCACACACACTACACACATACAAAAAAAAAATACCCATATAGGGTATTCTCCAAGCATCATTTCACTTGACCCCCTAAGAAACTCTATGAAGTAGGCAAGAATTTAATGCCATTTTGCCAATGGGGAAACAAAGCTACAGTTCACTAAGGATGTGGTCAGAGTCTCGGCTGGCTTCTTTCTCTCATTATCAACTTCCAGCAACCCTACAGCACAGACACCTCTCTTCACTGTCTCCATTTTATAATTGGACAACTGAGGCCCAGAGATCGTACGTGATAGTCTCAGTGTAAGACTTGAGAGCCAAGGCCTGGTGTATTTGTGTAGTTGACACAGAACCCATTCTCCTAAGCTACAGCTGGTTCAAAGAGCAGTTCTCAGATTGAGTCCAGTCACCTAAAGCTTTTCTATGACACGCTAGTGCCTTCTGAGGGAATGAATGAGGAAGTTACCTCAAACCAACTGCCAGGCAGTTGAAAAGTTGTTTACAATGAAAGACACAGCTGGAGAGTTCTCTACAGCAGTGATTCTCCAACAGTGGTCCTTCAACTTCCTACATCAGCCACCCAGGGAGCTGGACTAAAATGGAAACACCTGACCCCATCCATAGCTCACAGAACCAGAAATTCTTGGACCAGCTCTAACAATAAAATCACCCCCTTTTTGTGATTCTTACTCAATGGAAAGCTTGAAAATTACTACTTAAGAAAACAAAAATCAGAGGACATTAATAGAAGACAAACACATATGTCACTTGGCTCTGGATTTCCAATGGTTTGTTTTCTATAAGACGGAGGCAATGGAAAGGAAAGGGTAGTGAGCAAAATGATTTAATCATAAATGAACTAAACAATAATTTTTCCTAGCTTCTGACTCTTCCCTTCAGTACATTTCCATTAGACCCAAGCAGGCTTATTTGAAGTAAACTGAGAAAAAGAAAGAGGCAATGTTCGTTCCCAAGATTGACATCTTTGTGCTTGGGTGTCTTTTCTACCCAGAGTGCTGAAAACACGCTGTTTATTGAGAGGGAGTGTTTGGCATCTGTGGGAAGTTTCATTCTGCTGTTAATCCACTGTCTGGCCCACATCACAGCTGGGGACCTCCACCAGGACTTCAGCCCCAGCTTTCTGAGGCTATTTTATGAGGTATTTATGGGATGCACAGGACTTTTTTCTTCTCTTTCTCTGACTCGGACCACACAACCCAGAATGATAAATTCCTTAAGCTTTGCAGAATTTCAAGTCTATTGGAGTCTCACTGGTGGCCTTTAGTTTCCGTTGCCTGGCCAAGAAAGGGATTTTTCCAGTCAAATTTGCTGCAATTGCATGCAACAAAAATGCATGCAACACTATGTCCCAGTACATGCACCACTTCTAGAGAGACACAGACTTCTGAGAACATCTCCACTTTGTGTGGACATTGTCAACACATGAGCCTCAGCAGAATTGTTAATGAGAGGACATGTGGAGAGGAGAAATCTCAAACCTCATTTTCCTCACAACCGTGATGTGCAAGCTTTGTAGCAATTACCCTAAAGTCCTACTGACCTGTCCCTCCTCTTCCTTGACTAGGGGCTGAAGGTCTATTTCAGGGATGCATTCTCTACCACACTACAAATGTCAGCAGTTTCCTGGGACAGTAATCTGGCCCAAAGCATAAGTGCTATTCTTCTGGAAGAACAGCCCATCTCACAAAGAGAAAGAGACCTTCTCTCTAAACTCATTGAAAGGAAGCATGAGCCTCGCTTGATGCCAGAATCATCAGAAGAGGTAACTATATGGTCTGGGTTAGAAATTGACTCTTCACAAAGAAGGAGCCTCAATGTATGACCTT
Organism: Zapus hudsonius; assembly: GCA_004024765.1. Classification (NCBI taxonomy): domain Eukaryota; kingdom Metazoa; phylum Chordata; class Mammalia; order Rodentia; family Dipodidae; genus Zapus; species Zapus hudsonius. The sequence continues at coordinate 158,608 of PVHP010000093.1, read as the reverse complement.
GTCAGAGATGTCTGTTAATCCATGAGTATCACTGTCTCTATTCTCGGCCTGCTTAAGTGACATGTGACAGTGTTTTTTAAACCATAGATTCTACAGGACAGACAGTGGTTATAGGGATTTGAGTCACAGGGATTGCACATATGGGTCTACAGTTATTTAACTTTATGTTTCACTAACATTTTCAATAAAGCAGAACCCTATTTGTAAATTGATTGTGACTCAGAGACTAAATTTAAGCATGCAAGTAATAGCATACTTACCCAACATACTATTTTCTGTGCAAGCACGACAATGGTCTTCTTTATAATATATTACTTAAAGGACTTTTATGAAAATATCATCTACTCCTTTTAATTACTAAAATTAAAAGAACTTGGAGATCTAAGATAGTTGAATAGTGGCACCTAGCATTCAACTCCTCCTCCACAAAGAACCAAAATAACAGGTGCATAGCTGCATTTTTTAGGTGAGTGGTAAGAAGAACATTGAAAAGCAGTGAGAAAGAGAGACTGGAACCTCCTAAGATCCTGAGACCTGGGATAACAGCACAATAAGAGAAATAGAACACCCCTGCCTCTGCCACCCTGGCTCTCCAGGGGTGGATGCTGACAATCCTCGCTATAGGTGTCACAGCTCTCAGGCTAGAATCCCACCTAAAAGGTACCCTGATATCTGCACAGTAGCCCTGATTTGGACAAGGATTTCAGAGCATCTCCCAATGAAATCCAGGATGTAGTAGTCAGGAGCCATCTTGAGAAGGAACTTTACTTGACTGCTCTAATGGTCAGAAATGCTTTCACGTTCCCACCTCTGAGACCCCACAGAGATTCTAATTCTACTACACTGCCTTCTGGGGTAGCTGCTTTTACAAATCCAACTTGGCCCTTTAGAGTCATAGTGTCCTGATCTGGTTGTATGCCCTGCACTGTAGGGGAGAATGTTACAACACAAGGTGTTACCAGCTGAGAACCACTTCAGCATACTTCTGACCTCTGAGGCCAAAGACATGGTGGCCCACTGTGGACTTGTGACAGTGCCAGGACTGAAGAAGGTGCCTAGAACCCCTCCACCCTGACTAAAACTCAAGCTCTTGCTATTGATATGTCAGAGAGACAATATTGTGGTTCACACTGATGAGGGAGCAAGATGAGGGGGCCTTGAGCAGCTCATAGCTCTGGCTGTCACCCTGCCCCCACAGCTGTAGGGGACACATAGTATAACTCCAGCCACAAAGAGGGGCAAGAGGAGCCTTGTCCGGTACCAGTCACAGTCCCACTACCTGGAATGCATTGCTGTCAGACATGCATTGCCACCTACTCTGGCACCTTGTCTGACCATACATGCACTGCTGTCAGGACAGGTGGTGAAGGTGAAGGGGGTGCTGTAGCTCCCACCAGCACCGGTCCCCATGCAGTGTCTGGGTCAGCATCATGGACTGTCCCAAGGACAGCTGCTTCAGGGCTCTCACCATTGCTTAGGTCACTGGTGCTGAAGGACCTCATTGGTAGTAGAGCATCAGTGGTGCCTGAAGAGACCCCAATCATCCTAAAAGTAGCCACAGAATGGACACTCCACACTCAGGGAGGTCCCCACAACCACAGCTTCCTGAGCCTCCAATATCCCCTCTTGCATATCCCATAGACTTAGGTCTTTTTGATTCCACCAATGGTATTAAGCACAACCAAAGAAACTGTAGAGAGCCTACACTATGGTGCGCAGTTAGAAATAGAGCCAATATCTCCTAGAAAATTGCTACCCAAGACACATCTTCAGGAGAAAGCCACTGACAAAGAAAGCCAACCAACACAAGTAATAGAAATATCTAATCCATAAGTCACATGAATCTCAATGTAGAAGCACAGGAGATATGGAAAAACAAGGTAATAAGATGCATCCAAAAGAATATAATTATTGTCTAACAACAGCACCCAAATAATTGATGAGGATGAAATGCCTATTAATAAATTTAAGCCAGGCATGGTGTCTTATCTTTGTAATCTCAGCCCTTGGGAGGTAGAGGCAGACTGGTCACAAGTTTAAAGCTGATCTGGGCTACAAGACAAGTTCAAGGCCATCCTGGAATACATAATGAGATACTGCCTTGATAAAAAGACAAAACAACAGACTTTAAAAGAATAATAATTTTAAAAGCTCAATAAGGAACTATTTTTAAAAATGGAATTGAGAAGACAATGCAAGATATGAGTGAAAATTCAGCAAAAGAAATTTTAAAAAAGAAATATTGGAAATGAAGAACTCACTAAGTTAAATGAAAGACACAATTGAAAGCCTCATTGACAGACTAGATCAAGCAGAAGAAATTGAACTCGAAGTCATATCATTTGGAATATCCAAACCACAAAAATAGAAAAACAATAAGAATGAAAAAAACATCCAAGCCCTTTGAGTCACAAGTAAACACACAAGCGCTTAATTTTTAAATAGCTGAAGGCAATGAGAAAAACACTAATGTCACAGAATACCTCATTCAACAACATAATAGCAGCAAACTTCTCTGGTCTTGAGAAACATGATTTTACATGTACAGGAGGCTTATAGGATCCCAAACAGACATGAGCAGAAAAGAACAGTATAGCACATTATAGTTAAATTGTCATAAGTATAAGACAAAAATATCTGAAGCTAAGCTAAAAGCACTAAGTTATATCTAAGGGTAACCCTATTAAACTAAGGACACATTTCTCAGCATAAATCCTACTGGCCAAGAAAAAATGAAATGGTATATTTCAAGTCTGAAACAAATAGCTGCCAACAAAGCATATTACACTTAGCAAGGCTGTCCTTCAAAAACCAAAAGAAAAACCTTCCAAGACAAGTAAAAGTTAAAGTGCTTCATGATGACCAGACCAGCCTTATGGAAAATGTTTGAGTAGTCCTACTCGGACATGAAATCAAGGTCACTACCATCATGAAAGCATGAGAAAGTAGAGGCCCACTAGAAAAACAGATCAAACAGAAATGAGAAAGAATCAAACATCACCAATATAGTAAGTCATCAACTCACAGTGGACAAGAGAGAAAGACAAGAACACTGAAGAATCCAGATAGGCAGGGAAAGTTCACAATATGATGGGAGTCAGTTCTTGCTGATCAATAACAACCTAGAACACAAAGGGTTACAAGCTGAATTCTCTAATTAAAAGATACAGATTAGAGATAGGGAGGTTGCTCAGTGGTTAAAGGTGCTTGCTCCACAGCCTGCTGACCAAAGTTTGGTACACCATCATCCACGTAAAGTTGGACACACAGTGTCACATGTAATCCCAATGTGCCTACAACAATGGGTGAGTCAGGAGAATCCCAAGGTTTGTGGGCCAGAAAGACCTTGTCTCAAACAATGTGGAAGGAGAGGACCAACATCCCAAGGTTGTCCTCTGACCTCTATACCATGGGACACACACACACACACACAAAAAAAAAATACAGATTGGCTGAGTAAAAAGACCACACATGCACACACAATATTATGCCTATAAGAATAAAGACACACATCTTCTGTGAAAGCTAAAAAAAAAAAAAAAAAGTCCCAAGTTTAATGGTGACCACTAGGAACTGTGGCTGGGAGAAAAGTGTTGAAAAAGAGGCTTAATTTCATTAGTGCTAAGAAAATATCACACTGACCTTTACTGATATGTACAATACATGGCAATACATTTTCTAAAAAAATTGGATTTATGTCTTTGATACAAAAAGAATCATCTCTTAAATATAAATCTATCCCTAAGTAACAGAATTATCTTTGTACCACATTTTATGTTTCAAGGCCACTTTTTATATATCTCAATCCACTCAGCAATCCTACAAAGCAGGTAGCATACAGAGCATGCATGCATACATACATACATACATAACAATATTTTTATTTAATGAAAGAGTAACAATTTGCCCAAAATCATGAAGTTATATTTGTAGTGGGAGATCTAGACAATAATCTAGAGCTGACTCCAACTAAGTGCCCCAGATAGATCTTTCCATTGTCAAATCTCCACTAATGAATGAGTCAGACTTATTTTATGATGATGTTGATAGTGGTGTTGGCCATTGAGTTAGATTATTCTTAATGCATGATTTTTATCTTATTAAGTGGGTTACATAGCTCATTTTCATGTGAGTATATTACCCCCACATCCCGTTACCCTTGCCCTGCCCTCTTCTCACCCCTTCCCTTCCCATTAGTCCCCTTCGATATCCTAGACAATTTCATTTCTACTTCATGGCATCTATAAACATGTTCATGAATCGATATAAAATCTAGGACTCCCAATGAGAGAAGACATGCAGTATTTGTCTTTCTTAGACTGACTTAATTTGCTTAATTGTCTCCAGATGTTTATTTTCCTCCAAATAACGTAACTTCATTCTTCTTGATCACTGAGAAAACAATCCCTCATGTATACAAACCACGTTTTCATGATCTATTCTCTGTTCTCGGACACTTGGGTTTGTTCCATGTGTTAGTTTTTGTGAAAAGCAATGCAGTGAATGAACATCAATGTGCAGGTATTTCTGTGCTATGTTGACTTTTGGGCAATTACCCAGGAGTGGTAAAGCTGTGTTATGTGGTAGACCTTTTAGTTTGTTCAAGGACCTCCATATTGATATCCATAATATCTTGACTCGTTTACATTCCCACAAGGATTGTTAAGTGCTCACTTTTGTCTGTACCCTCACCAGTATTTACTTTTTGTATAACTGAATTGGTATTTTCCAATGAACTAGCTTATTACAGAATTAAAGCCAAAACATCTTTGGAAAGCACGCATTTTATTTAGACTACAGAATAGATGACTGCATTCTGACTAGGGTAAGATGGAATTGCATTTCTCTCATGGTTCAGGATGATGAATATATTATCATATATTTTTGAATTACTATTTAATTTGTATGTGTTGTAGGGATGGGTGGATGTGTCGGGGTCTCTTGCCACTGGCTGCAAACAGAATTCTGGACATTTGTACCATTTTTTTTAAATCTGACTTTATGTAGGTGGCTGTGGAATTGAACCCTGCCAGAAGACTTTGCAAGCAAGTGCTTTTAACTGCTGAGTCATTTCCCTAGCCCCTATTTTATATGCTTATTGGTCATTTGTACCTTATCTCTCAAGAATCTCTGCCCATTTTACTAGCACATTCACTGATTGGGTTGTTTGACTTCTTGTTGGTTCTTAGTTCTTGGTGGATTTTAGATATTAACCCTCTATCTTTATAAGCAAAACCTACACAGACAAATGTTTGTGGTTTATCTAAAAATAATACAGAAAGTATTGCTGTTATTTTTGGTGAAGAAAATCATTTTGTATAGTTTATTTCAATCTAAATAAAATGTGAATTTTGTTTAAAAAAATGTATAGCTAGCAAAGATTTTCTTCCATGCTGTAAGCTGTCTCTTCACTTGCTTATTGTGCAAAATCTTGTTAATATCATGAAGTCTAATTGGTCAATTGTTGTTGCTGTTTTCTGAATGACTAGGGTCCTCTTCAGAAAGTAATTGCCCATGCTGATATCTTGAAATGTTTTTCCTCTAATAATTTTTAATAATTTTAGTAAATTTGGAGTTGATTTTCTTATAGGGTGAGAGAGAAGTATTTAGTTTTATTTTCATACATGTGGATATTCAGTTTTGCCAGCAATATTTGTTGAAGAAGCTGTCTTGTCTCCAATGTATATTTTGGCATCTTTGTAAAAAAAAAAAAAGTGGCCATGGCTGAGTGAGTTTATATCTAGGTCCTCTCTTCTACTCTACTTATGGCAAAAAATGACATTTGATTTAAAATATCACATCTGTCAGTATTTTTCCCTTGGTGGGATGGGTTTGAATTTTTTCCCTTCCTGCAATATTTCACATAGAAACCTGTACTGATGGGGAAGTGCAATTTACAATTCCAGTTAAAACCTGTAAAAGCAGATTTGGGGTATTTCCCTGGTGGAGTTTAGACCTTTTGGATTGTTTTTCTGGTACAACTGCACTAAGTGGTATAGTTCTCAGTACCAAACATGATGCTCTTTCCAGCTTGGTGCTGTGTGCAGGTGAGGGTGAGAACCCTTAGCCATGACCTTGGCAGAGAGACTGCCTCAGGTTCATCCATGGCTTCCACTACCAGGACTGATCCCCAAGCTCTCTGTCTGGGAGGTGTGTAGACCCTTGATCCCACCCATCTCCCAGTTCTGCCATAGCTCTTCCTTTGGTGTTCTCTAGTGCCAGAGGGGGTGGGGGGTAAGCTGTCGTCTAGGAGGTCCCACTGGCTTTAGCCAAGCCCTACACTCTAATTCAAATGTCTGCAGTTCCCACACCACCCTGTCAATTATGTATCCAGTCCCTGACTATCCAGCTAACTGTTCCTTCAGGGCCAGTGAGGGGGCACAGGGGGGCAGTACTACTCTGGCGATTTCCACTGAACTCATTGGAGCCACTTGGTTCACAGCCACTCCTGCCTGCTTCCCTGCAGAGATCTTACCCAGCTTGCTGAGGTCATTTACAACTACTGTGTCTTGCTGTTACAGAGATTATTATGTACTGGATATTTTCCACCTAGTCTCATCTGTGGGGCTTCTAATCTCCTATCCTACCTGGAAGTCTGTGCTAGCTTTTTTATCATGGTAATAAAATACCTGATATAAGCAACTTGAAGAAGGAATCTTTTCAGTCCAAGGTCAGTCAAATCTAATGTTTTCAGCCCGATGAGGCAAGGCAAGAATATGGTGGTGGCAGGATCTCATGACAGACTAGTAGTAGGGGTCAGGGCCAACATACACCCATCAAAGACACTCCCCCAGTGATCCACTTTCTCCAAGTAGGTCCCAGCTTCCACAACGTCTCTACCTTTCTTCAGTCTATTCAGAATATGAGTCCATCATTGGAATAAAGCAGTGATTTTGTAAAGAGCCTTGTGATCTAATCATTTCTGAAAATGCCCTCACAGATTCATCCATACAGGTATGTTACTAATTCCTTTGGCATCTCTCAAACCAATCAACTTGACACGCATAATGGAATGCCACGGTCATCCAGACCACAGCGTTCTGTCGTAACCCACCTCCTGTACATCACAGAGAGCAGTCGGTTCTCTGCCCTCGTCTCTCAGCTGCCTTTGACCCATCTTCTCCCTTTCTTGTCCTCCAGCCTCTTCCTCACCAGCTGCCGAGACAGTGGCCTTGGTTTACTCCTCTCCGGTTGTTCCTTCTCTGTGTCCTTTCCTTTCTGACCCTTCTTCTCCTTGACCTCTCAATATTGGAGGACCAGGATTCAGTCGTATCTATTCACTTCCCTTGGGAGTCTCATCTAGCCTTCTTGCTTGAAATCCCGTCTACATATCAACACCTCTCAAATCTTTGACCCAATTCAGCTCTTGAACTCAGCATCTCCAATTCAACATCCAAGACAATTTATCAACTTTCCAAAACTGTTCTACCTAAAGCTTTCTTCATCAGAGTTGGAAGCAGCTCCATCTTCAGGTTTCTCAGCCCAGAGTCTTCATTAAAACCCCTCCGTACGGATGATACACCCCACAACCAACCATTAGGAAGTCCTGCTGCTCTGCCTTCAGAGCATATCCAGAAACTGGCCACTGTTAATGTTGGTGCTGACCACCACCACCACCATCTCCTGTCTGGATGTCTACGCTGCTAATTGGCCTCTCCAAGACTAACCTTCTCAACACAGCAAAATGATCTTCCAAAGCCAAAATCAGATGTGTTCAAAATCTTGCTGTGATTTTCTGACTTGGGACCCTATCACAGCTTGGGGTGGGGGTTGCGAGGAACCCCTCTCAGCTTGGGAGCTTTTCTGCTTTACTTCTACTCTCTTAAATCTTTCATAACCTAAAACAATCTTTCCGTGGCTCCCCATTTCACTAAGAATAAAAAAGGGGGAAACCAAGTCCTTTTTTCCTTACCTATCAGTTTTCCCCTCGTTCACTTGATTCCAAATCCACTGTGCATATGTGCATCCGTGCATGGTTCCCCTCTTCCTATAATGCTCTTCCCTCTAAGACAGTGGGTATCAACCAGGATCTTTTTTATTTTTTGGTGTTTGTGCATGTATGATTGTGGATGCTTTTATTTGTATGTGGGTTCTGGAGATCTGAACTAAGGTACTCCTGTTTTTGCACCAAGCACTTTATCTACCAAGCTGGCTCCCAACTTCCTAGGAGCAATTTTGTCCCACATGGGACATTTGGAATTGTCTGAAGACATTGTCATGACTACTGAAAACTAGTGAGGAGAGATGCAGGATTCTGCTAAACTGTATCCAATGCCTAGGAAAGTAAACACATTAAAGACATTCGTCCCAAAATGTTGCTGAGGTTGAGAAACCCTGGCCTAGAGAGTTAAAGCACACCTGACTCCATTACCTAGTTCATGTGTTTGCTCAAAAGTCCCTTCTCAGCGAGGCCTACCTTAGCCATTGTATTTTGTCACTCTTTACCCCACTTACAAACTGTTCTTCATTCTGTCCTGGTTGGCTCTTTCCTCTATCACTTACAAGAATACTATAACACTCACTCACTTGTTCTTCTGTGCTATGTTGCTTCTCCTGCTGCAATATGAGCTACTGAGGGCAGATAGTGGTTGGTTTTAATTCCTGATGTAGCCCATACATTAGGCTCCAAGTAGACATCGGGCATATTTACTGTATTGATGAATAGACATATTTATATGAACCCCAACACTATATATTGGTATGTCACAGTATATTGGCGTTAACTATAAGACAACTGAAAGATATATATTTTTTGTCATGTGCTAGATGTTATACTCAAAATGTTATATGCATCTCACATTTTGGCTAAATTAATCCAAGAGTATGTAAAGAAAAGGAGAGCAGGGTCATTAACTCTGCCCCCTTCTATCTCTACAGTATATTAAGAAAAACAAGGATCTTCTCCTCTTCACCAATATGGAACATTTCCTGAAAAGTATCCTTTCTGCAGAGCAACAAATCTTAAAAATACCAACAGAAGGATTTGGTGGTGAAGAGAAGGTGAGACACCCAGAGGTGATCAACAGCCATACTATATACTTTACCGTGTGTGTGTGTGTGTGTGTGTGTGTGTGTGTGTGTGTGTGTGTATTAGTTTATGTTTGGGGCTATATTTGTAATTGAACAAAAAAGAGCAAGGACGGATAACTAATGGTGATATGGATAAATTACATTAACTCTTACTTTAAAAACATTCCCAGTATCAACAGATGGCAGGCCTTAGACCTGAGAGTTAGGAAGGAGCCAAGAGGTCAGACTTTACCCCTCTGCCTTTAGGCAGGAAGTGATACTGACTTGCCCCTGTCCACCCAGCAGAGGAGGACAAAGAATAGCTAAAACTTGGGTCCATTACCTTATCATTCTGCCACTGCAAGAGGTTATTTTTAATGATAAATATTTAAAATGTTGTGGGTTTTCTTTTGTAAGTCGCAGGATTAAACCCAAGACCTTGCACAGGCTATGCAGGTGTTCTATCAATGAGCTATACCCCCAACCCAAAATGTGAATCTTTTAAAAGCAGCAAATGTCTGGCTCCAAATCACCAGCACTAATATTCTGTAATGTTGACAGAATGGTGACATAACTTATCAAGATCAGAAACTAGCTACCTAGAGAATAACTGAGTACTGACTCCAGTCCTGGCCCCCAGCTCATTTTATCTAAAATTATCACTAATATCTGAGATGAAAACTATCTTTAAAACTTTAAACGCAGTTTCCAATGTGAAGAAATCATGTAAATAAATTGTTGTTTGGAGTTTATATATGCAACATTACAGAAGCTAATGTTAGCCACAAAAGATAAGGAACCTGATATTTTCATTGAGACTGAAAGAACTATGTCTCATTTTAAAAATGGTCAGTATTAGCAGTTCCATATAAACAGCACCCAAATTGAGCTTCCAGAACACCCTGGTCCTACTGTGGCCACCAGTCATCAAGAAGAACCACTATCCTAGCTTCAAACATTGTTTTGACTTATTTGTGAATTGGGTAGAAAAACAATTATAAACGATGAGTTGCTATATTTATTGCTTAGTTTGCTCAACTTTGTGAAATTGATCCATATTACCACATATAGTTGTAACATGAGTCTCTGCTGTGTTCCATGATGTGGATATATCACTTATTTACTCTACTATTGATGTATACATGGGTATTTTCGGTTTAGTCTTCCTCACTTTTGAATGATTATGAGTACCTAATTACAATTAGAAATTATAGGTTTCAGGAATGGATTGTTTTCAGATTTTGTAGAATCTGGAATCCCAAAATGACTGTATAACTATCCACTACCACTAGGATGTTTCTCTCTCCATCAGCTCTTAGTATTTTACATCTTTTATGTTTTATCTATTCTGTGTGCGTCACAGGTAGTTTCAATTTGCATTCATAATGACAGTGAGCTCCACATCTTTTCATATGTTCACACATATTTGAATATTTTCTTTTGAGAAAAAAAGTCTTCAAGTCTCTTGCTCATTTCCTATTTAATGGCCTATGTTCTTACTAATGTCTAGAAACTAATTTTTGTCATTTTGCAAGACTTTTTAAATATGAAAATAACATGTTTTTTCTGTTTTATTTTTAGATCTAAAAAGAAAAATGGTGCTCATTTTAGTCATGAAAAGATGAAATATATCACTATTACATCTGATAAACGGAAGATAATTATTTGAAAAGATACTATTTATGTATGACTCACACAAATATATATGCTTTGCCCCAATTCAATTTAACTGCTGCTATTTTCATTGTGGTAAAAAGAGAATTTTACATCTTATTAAAAATAATTATTAAATGTATTGGCTGACTTATTTCTGGAAGAGTAAAATTTGTTTATATCACTTAATCGGGCTTACTAATTTATTTAAAACTTTACTGAATCACATGAAGTAGATGGATATATTTACACAATATTTGAGGACCTAAAATGAAAGTATTTAAAAAACAGATCATACAGCATAAACAAAATTCTCTTTGAAGAACCTGGTTAAAACACCCCAAATAGGTAAGAATTCATCTGAAACTGCAGTTTCTGAAGTAAACTGAAAATCAGGACAAATGCTGCCATCGTATGTATTTAATGGAAGAAATGATGTCAAACTCCAAATGGAAAGCCTGTTCAGATGACAAATCTAACAGCTATGATCCAAACCTCTTCACAGGGATAATTCTCGGCACTGTGCTTCAATGTGGGTAGCAGAAAAGAATTTCGTATTTAACAACAGTGAAGGAGCATCCTCACCAACGGGAAGAAAGACGACCTTCAGGGATGAAAACTTCACACAATAGGGCTGAGGATACAGTTCAGAAGTCGGGCCCTTTCGGAACATATCTGAGGCTCTGGGTTCAAACCTAAGTACTGCCTCTCCCACCAATGTTACATAAACATTATTTGGGTGATTGATGCATGTAAACTAATGGACAAATTCATTGTACTTTTTGCAGTGCTGAGGATCAAACCTAGGGTTTCATGCATGTAAGGAAGCACTCTATCAAATGAGCTATGTCCCCAGCCCCTTATTGTCCATTTTGTATTTAACAATTTCATTCTTTGGGTCTTTTGCCATAAGAATTATTGTATGTGGCTAAGGATGTAGCTGTAAATCCAACTAATGAGAATACAAATGATAAATTGCTTTAGAGAAAATAAGTTGAAAACACTTAAGTCCAGGCATGGTGGCACAGGCCTATAATCTAACCCCAGTACTTGAGAGACTTTGGCAAGAGAATCGTGAGCTCAAGGCTAGCTTGGGCTACATAGTCAGAGCCTAACTCAATAAACAAACAAAACAGCTTAAGACAGCATGATGAGATTTACAATTAAGGCTTAACAAAGATTTTTGAATTAGGCTATAAAGAACATCTGAGAAGCAATTCACTACATTTAACTCCTCCATTTTTCTAAATTTACATCAATATTCACTCTGACTTCTTTGTTGCTAGACATTGGCCACTTAGCTTAATTCAGTTTAAATAGTTAGCTTAGTCATCAAGCAAAATAAGGACTAAGTTTTTCAGTCTGAAAGTAGCCTTATTCATTGTCATTTTGATGGGAATCACTTGCCGCTTTCATGCCACAAACATCAGTAAAATTGGCATTGCCTATAAGAGGGGACTATGAACAGTTCTATCTCTTTTATGAACTAGGTATTCTCTTTTTTAAAAGTACCAGGGATTAAAGCTGGAGCCTTGTTCATGCTAGCAAGTGCCATACTACTGGGCTATATCCCCAGCCCTCTTTTTAGTTTTTATTTTGAAAAGGGGCCTCACCAAATCATCCCAGCTAACCTTGAACTTAAGAACCTCAGCCCTCAGCCTCCCATATAGCTGGGATTGCAGGCCTGTGACATCAGACTAGACTTGAACTGGGATTTTTTTTAAAAAAAAACAAAGCACAGTCCCAAACCAGTGCATCACAATGTCACAAGATGATGATTCTTTAGTACTTTGAGAAGGTTTTAGTTTGATTTGATTAATATTGGGTGTGTGTCCTCAAGAACTTTATTTAGATGTGCACATAAACTCTAAAATATATTTCCCAGAAAATAAAATGAAGACTAATTAAGCCAGACATACCAGACTATTCAAGACAGTTGGGCCAAGAGACTAGGGTTTCTGGGAAAGGTGGCAAAGAAAAAGTAGTAATAGAAATTAGAGATCTTCCCTCCATATTTCTCATTCTTGGCACAACAAGGCACACACCAGAACATGATCCTATTAATTTCTTGGCTGACTCTTTGGGCTCTTCATCAGATTTCCATTAATAGACTAACAGCTGCAGGCTTTTAGTAGAGGCGTGCTTCTTAATGGAAATGCTGCCGATCCGAGGCAGGGATCGGGTTCTCCTTCCCACTGCAGTTTGTGTAATCACTCCTGAATCAATCAATACCAAGTTTCCTTTTTTATGTTTTATTTATTTCTTTCTTTGGAAGCAGAAAGAGAAGAGAGAGAGATAGAAAGAGAAAGAGGGAGAGAGAGAATGAGAATAGGTGCACCAGGGCTTCTGGCTGCTGCAGATGAATTCCAGACACATGGCTTTACGTGGGTAAAGGGGAATTGAACCCGGTCCTCAGGCTTTCCAGTCAAATGCCCTAACCAGGGAACACTCTCTCAAGCCCCCAATTTTCTTTTTTAAGTGCAAAGAGATAATTATTCTTAAGGAATTGGCCTGTATGCAAACAGACATACACACATGTACATGACCAGAAAAGGGACAAGAATTCCTCAACAGGTACAAAAATGAGCAATTAGTCCATCAATTTCTCATTACTGGACAAAATACAAGACTGAACCAACTTAAAGGAGGAAAGATTGACTATGCTTCATGGTTTCAGGGGATTTGGGCTCACCATGGTAGTGTATACTTAGTTATAAGGTAGAGAGAAGGCAGCAAACTGGCTAGGCACCACAAAACCCGAGGAGGGAAATTTTCCTTTCCCTTTTTTACCTCATTTATTTCAAGATTGGACATGAAGATGCCAGCAAGCCATGAGCACCACTGAGCACAGACCACAAAAGACCCCAGAAACCTGTTTTCCCAATCCAAAGGGCCAAAGCAGCCCAGCAGGACAGAAAACACTTTAAACAATAATCGCTTTAATCCAGAAAAGTGCTCCCACTGCCAGTAAAAAGCATAGAGGAAAGAACATTAATGGTTTATTAGAACAATATAAATTGTCCAATTCAAACAACAAGAAGCAAAAAGCACTGAACAAATGAATGGAGCACACAGACCTATGGGAAATAGTAAACCATCTAGCATTCAAGACATCAAACTCTTAGATAGAAAAAGAGGGTTACAAGAACACCCAAAGAATTAATGGCAAAAAAACTCCCCAAATTTGGAGAGACCCAAGATTCAAGATTCCCCATGAATCTCAAATAGACAAGCCCAAAGAAATTAACATCTTATAAATGTTGTAACTAATCTTCTGAAAATCAATTGCAAAGCAAAGGAAATCAGCCAGAGAAAAAAATGACATCTTACCTAGAGAGGAATATTAGAATGGCAGAAAACCTCTCATCAAAAGTTGTCACCACCATCCAGGTGTGGTGGCTCACGCCTTTAATCCCAGCACTCGGGAGGCAGAGGTAGGAGGATTACCTTGAGCTCAAGGCTACCCTGAGACTACATAGTGACTTCCAGGTCAGCCTGGGCTAGAGCGAGACCCTACCTCGAAAAACCAAAATAAATTAATTAATTAATTAAATAAATAAAAATAAATAAATAAATAAAAGAAGTTGTCACCACCAGAAAAGGGCAGCAATACATGTTCTTGTGCTGAAACAAAAGAAGTATGGACCCATAACTCTATATCCAGGGGAAATACACTTTAGGGATGAAGAGAAAAACCAATACATTCACACACTAAAAACCCTGAGCAGACCCACCCTAAAAGAAAAATTAAATGAAGTTGTTTAAACAAAAAGGAAACAAAAGAAGAAAACTTGGAATATCAAGGAAGATAAATACAATAGATATTTTTTCTCTTCCATTTACTAAATTGTGTTTGATAGCTAAAGAAAAAATTACCATGTCTGTTGCCCCCCTCAGCAACAACACACAATGGGGAAAAAACTGGCTACTTCTTGTGCAATTCATAACCCCTACCCCAAGGAGGGTCCCCAGTGGGTAGGAGTCAGAGAGGAGGGAAATGGGGGTATCGTCACAAGATTTGCTCATACAATATATCTGATTATCAATGATAAAAATATTTTTTAATTACCATGTCTGTTGTGGGTGTAAATATAGACAAATTATATTATTAATGGGAAAGAATCATAAGATAAAGGTAGATAAGGTTTCTATACTTCATGGTACTGATAAAAAGACAACACTGAGAAACTATGAAAAGCCATATATATGTGTGTGTGTGTGTGTGTGTGTGTGTGTGTGTGTGTGTGTGTGTGTAATGTAAAACTTATAGCAGCCACTAAAGCCATACAGAGTTATGCTCAAAAACACTACAGATAAACCAAAATGAAATTCTAAAAGAAATGTTCATTACTGGCAGAAGGTAAAGAAAAGAAAACAC
Organism: Zapus hudsonius; assembly: GCA_004024765.1. Taxonomy (NCBI): domain Eukaryota; kingdom Metazoa; phylum Chordata; class Mammalia; order Rodentia; family Dipodidae; genus Zapus; species Zapus hudsonius. The sequence continues at coordinate 143,568 of PVHP010000093.1, read as the reverse complement.
AAATAGCAAAGACAAACAGAAAATAAATTTTAATGGCATACTTTAGGACCTATCGTATCTAAATTTACCATAATTTTAAATAGTTTAAATATACCAATTAAAAACAGCAACTAAAAAACTAAAAAAAAAAAAAAAAACAGCAACTAATAGAGTCAATGATTGAAACAGGATTCAGGCAGCCAGAGGCTAACTCAGACTCAAATGTATACGCTGCATCTTCTCTTTCATATGTGGAACCTAGCTTTGAATTTTTAGATTTGTATGTAAGTTGGAGTAAGAGTACTCGATGCTAGGAAGCTAGGAAGAGAGCAGGAGAGAGCAGGAGCAGGGAAGGTTTAGGGGACGGGACAATTGGATTTGAAAGCAGAGAGACAGAATACATGGAGTAGAGAAGTCCAAGCAAGGTCATGGAAGGGGGATCAAGATGAGAATGGGGGTAGGTTCCACAAGTATTGGCATTATGAATAAGTCATAAGGAAACCTACTTTATCAGCTGACGACACCGCTGGCCATGGTTGCTTCACACTGAGAAATCAACCTGGAAGCCACCTACCTGCTGGCTAGCCGTCATAGTGTGGGAGAGTGTTACGCAGGCTGCTAGGAAGAAAAGCTGATAGCAAATAAGCACATGAATGAATGTTCCATGTCACTAGCCATCAGTGACATGCTGACTAAAACTACAATGAGATCTGTCACCAGGTAGAGCAGCGTAGCAACTGAGCAAGGTCTCCACTGAGTGTCACTTGTTTGATGAATACACCTATCTACCTTCACAATTGAGAAAGCCAGGTGAGAAACCATAGTGCTTAGTTTGAGTACATTTTTAAAAAGATGTATTGAAGAAGGCAAGCTGCCTGTACCATTCACCCTCAGATGTGAAACCCAGTACCATTAAGTTGCCCCACAGAAAGTGTCCTCCATGCTGTGATTGCATCTAGGGTCTTGCTGCAGGGAACTACCTTGAGTCCTACCCAGGGTACTGTGATGCAGCCTAGCAGTGCCCCCATCAACTCTGCCAAAGAGCTAGGAGACCCCCACCTGCTCTCCTATAGTCCCAGAAGCCTGAACACCTAGAACTGTAGAGGCCCACAGAAGAGACAGGTGGGCCTAGCCAACTCTCCTGTTGTCTCAGAAGTAGCCCTGGAACAGAGCTGACTAGACCTCCCTAAACAGCTTAGGTGACATGTGTCCCAGAAGGCAAATAAAAAGTCCTTCTTAGCCTCTCACAGTTCTGGAAACAGAGCACACTTTCCTGGATCACTTTGCCCAATGAGGTCCTCAGGATTAGATAGTGACGTATAGCTTCCTGTAACTCCCAAGCAGGATAGCACCCTGTTTTCAGGAGCTGAGCTTTGCCTATCCACCTGCAGCTCTGGGAGAAAGCTCCACAGATCTCCCTGTTACTCATGCAGCCCTTAGACACTAAGGGGCATCCCACTCCACTCACTACCATATAGCTGAAGCACCTGCCAGACACAAAGCCAATGTAGTATATTCAACCAATACCCTAGGACATATCAGCAGCAGAAAGTCTTTTACTATGAAAGTTTGCTTTTTTAATAAAAAAGGTCAATTGACCCACTGGGGAAAAAAACAACATAGGAACCCAAGTAGTAAGCAAAAAACAAGGCAGCATGATACCCCAAAGGGAGCCAAATAACTAACTCTAGTGGTGCAGATTCATTGTTGAGCATTTCAAACTGCAGGTTAGAAAGATCTAATGCTATCATTACACTAATAAACACTCAGGTGTATCGGTCATGCATTTGGGGGTTTTTCAATAATATTGACTACCTGTAACCACATGAAAATTATATAATTATAATTTTCCCCAGATACGTGCTTCAGGGTCTCATGGGAGATTCTAACGGCTTATGAAGGAATCTAGAGTTTATAGACAGTGCTCTCTCCCAGCAAAATTCTACAAGTGATGGGATTTTTTTTAATACCAACATGGGAACCAAGGAGTTGGCTCAGTAAGGAAGAATACTTGTCATACAGAATGAGGGCCTGACTGCGACCACTTGCATAATTTAAAAGACACCATGATGCTGAGGAGTGACAGTGGAGTGTTCAGCACTGGGACGACTCTACCACACCTCCTGAGGCTCAGGGTCTATTATGGAAGAGGTGGTGGAAAGATTGTAAGAGACAAAGAAAGAGTAGGACTCTTTACAATGCAATCTTTCAGACACAAAATGGCCTTGATATTAATGAATTAAGATAGCATAGTGCCCAACACTACCTTGTAAGACCTTCAAAATGGGAGAAGTTGATGATATCAAAACAAAATAGAGACTTATTGAGAAGGGGAAGGGAGGAAATCATCATGGTTTATTGTCTACAATTATAAAAGCTATCATTAAAACATTAAAAAAAGAAATTGGGGGAGGGGGAAGAATGAGGACCTGGGAGGGTCTGAGACCGCCTGAGTTTAATCCCTAGTACCCACATAAAAAGCTAGGGTGGCCATGCTCACCTATAACCTCTGTGCTGTGGAGAGTAGAGATAGAAGAATCCCAGGGCTTTCTGGTCAGCCCATTAGATAGGAAAAAAAATGACAACTCCAAGTTCAGTGAGAGAGTCCATCTCAATAGAGGAGGACACCTAACATTCTCCTCTAGCCTTCACACATGTGCATACAGGGTGTACGTATGCATTTGCACACATACACACCACATACTATATACATATTAAAAATACCAATATGAACAAGTTACATAGGCCATTTTCCAGTACTGTCCTGCAAGAATTTAATTGCTCTTCTCTTCACATCCAAATAAAAATACTGTATATGGGGCTGGGGAGATAACAACTAAAGGCACTTGCTCACAAAGCCTACTGGCCTAGGTTTAATTCCTCAGCCACCCAGGTAAAGTTGGATGGGTAAATATTTACAGCAGCAAGATACCTGATATGCCCATACACATACAAACTCACACATGTAAATAATTTTAAAAAACTAACAATGTCCATGATAGGTCATGGGGTAAAAGAGTGGAAATAAACAAGCCACAGAAATAATGTCCGTTGGCTAAAAGAATTATTTTCAGATGCTGGAGAGATTGCTCAGTGGTTAAGGTGTGTGCCTGCTAAGTATAAGGACCCGGGTTTGAGTCCCCAGTAACCATGCTGGGAAGCACTATGTGAGCTGCTGGGAGAGAATAGTCACCAACATCTTGGACAAGTAGTGAATCCTGTAAGCTACAAAAATCAACCAAGCAGACAAAAGATGTACACACCAGTACAATAATGGCACATAGGTGATGGAGGTAACCAACTGCTCTCTGGTTGGATAAGGCTCACTCAGCAGGAAGGAATTCATGCCTGGTACAGAGAACCAAGTCAAAAGCCTCTGGCTTGGAAGTTCATAGACCTTGGAGGGAAGTTTCCACTGTTCTTTGGCTAAAAGAGGTTATGCCCACTAAAAAGTCTTCTAGAAGGCTGGAAAGATGTCTCAGTAGTTAAAGGTGCTTTCTTACAAACCCTGGTGGCCTGGGTTCAGTTTCTCAGTAACCACTAAAGCCACATGCACAAAGTGATGCATGTGTCTGGAGTTTATTTGCAACAGCAGGAGGTCATGCAATACCCATTCTCTCCTAATAAACATTTAGAAGACCTTTAAAAAATATTCAAGGGCTGGAGAGATAGCTAAGTAGTTAAGGTGCTTGCCTCCAGTGCCTAAGAACCTGGGTTCAATTCCCCAGTACCCACGTAAGCCAGATGCACAAAGTGGCGCATGCATCTGGAGTTCATTTGCAGTGACTCGAGGCCCTGGTGTGCCCATACTCTCTCTGTGTGTCTGTCTCCCTCTCCCCTACTCTCTACTCCTCCCCCTCTCTGTATATATCTCTCTGCTTGCAAATAAAATATTTTTAATTTAAAATTTGATCTATACTGCTCTTACTGTTGGTAGAGTTTCAAATAATGGTGAATACGGAGAGACACAAGCCCCATCAGTATGACAAGAAAAGCCAAGTGCCTAGCACAGGGGAAGTGATGTCTGTCATGCCCTCCAGGGCCCAGGAAGCATTACAGAGGAAATGGTGAATTAAATGAGTTTTGTTCTCACAGTTAGCCTAAGAACCTCCTCCATGGACATGGTGGTAAACACTAAGGAGACTAAAAACTCAAAGCAGAAAATTATATGCTGCTGAGAGCTCAGCACTAAAGGGGACTTTTAGCCCCCTCTTCCTTGGCAAGCAGGTTATAAGATCCACTGGGTTGGAAAGTGTACTCTGAGACACTGCCCTCCAACAGAGACTTTCTAGTGCATTCATGACCCCTCAGTGATTACTGAAGACTCCACTGAGTAGGGCCCTCGTGGAATGTGGCAAGGAGAGAGGGGACAGATGATCAACTTGCAATGTGTTCATATTAAAGTTCTAATAAAAATTATTTTTAAAAAATAAAATATAAAAAATATGACCTGCAGTTGAATTCATGTACACCTATAAACAATTTGTGGGAAAATATATTAATAGAATCCAGCAACATAGATTTCAGATAAATGATTAATGAGCATTTAATCCCATTAAACATAGAATTATAAGCAAAATAACTGTCTTGGGATAGAATATAAATGCTAAACACTGACATTAAAAATGACATTTCACCAACAGATTATTTGCTCATTTAGTGTATGTAAATATGGATAATAAAGATATTATTTAAAAAATGACATGGGAGGGGATGGGAAGATGGCTCAGTCAGTAATGTGCTTGCCGCACAGCATGAGAAGCTGAGTTCAGACTCCCGACACCCATATAAAATGCCAGGCATAGTTCCTGCATTCACAATCCTAGTGCTGGGGAGGCAGAGACAGGAGATCCTGGGGCTTCTCGCTGGCTAGTTTAGCAGAACCAGTCCTATAAACTTAAGAAATCACATACTTGCTATAGAAAACCTTATGGAACTTCCGCACCATCTTCAGTTTCCCTTCAGAATTGTTTCTCATTCTACTAAAATCAAATACCTCTAAATTCAAGTACTGAGTAGCTCTTTCATGTGGTTCTCTCACAACTGCTCGTCTGTGTATCCATTCTGATATCTGCACATATACAAGGGATGGCTATGGATAATGGTCATCTTTCACTGGCAAGTAGAAATTTTCTTGGTAGTGTGTTTCTTGGTTTAGCTTGAGTTCTTTCTATGTAACAGTTTTGTAAAATATATCACCTTGTTCAATCTATTAAAATCTTTAAAGTGCGGGGAGTGGCAGCCCACCCAGGGACCTTTAGTACCTGCACTCCTGCACTCAGGAGGCAGGGCAGGAGGACCACTGTGAGTTTGAGGCCAGAGTGAGCTCCAGGTCACCTGGGCTAGTGTGAGACCCTACCTCAAAAAAAAAAGAAAAGAAAAGAAAACTTTAGAAGTGAGTCAATATTTTAAAAAGGCACATTGAGGGGATGTGCTATCTTAATTTAAACAGTCTCTTACCAGAAATACCGTTAAGATCGTGATAAAGATGAAGCCAAAGAGTAGTACTGTATCAGGGTCACCCTTTTTTGAGTGAAACCTACTTTAAAAAATAATATCTAATGAAACAAACTTTCTTGCTACACACTGAACTAGTATTTAAAACAGTCCATTTATTTCAATTGTTACTTTTCATAATTCATTTCATTTTATCACAGGCAATATCTCCATTCTATTACCTTACTGGCACATTCACTAGTGTTACATAAAACTTCATAGAAAGTTAAAGATTTAAAAGCACAGCTAAAAGCAGAGTCGTGATCTGCGTGAGAGGATTCACCATCACGCATCTCATCCCTAACGTATATTTTTCCTATTTGGGGGATTTCTTGTCCTTAGACTCATTTTCGCTTTACAGAAAACAAAGCATCTCTTCTGAGCTCTCCCACAGGATGCCTCGCCATCATCCTGTCGTTTGTGTTGACCCAGTGATACCTGTCCACCCGGGGCCCAGTAGTGGGCTTGCAACACTTGGGGTTCCTAGGCGCTGGGTGGTAAGGGGTCCCCAGGGGACCCACACGGCCATCTGCCCCGTGCTTTCTTCGGGGAAGGTAGAACCAAGATTGGAAGGGATGTTTGCAGTTTTCAACCTGGGGGAAAAACAACGAGAGAAAGACTGTGAATACCACTGGTAGCTCTAAGGACTGTGGACCATAACTAAGAAGCAAAGGTTTTCAAAAGCACAGGGAGTGCAATTAATGGAAATTAAATGGTTGTCACTAGGAAATGTAGCAAAATTTTATCTAACTTAAAGTCACTTTATAGCTTTTAGCAAAACCAATTCTTTAATACAACTAAACATGTTTAAATTGAGCATGATGTTACAGGCTTAGAATCCTAGCTATATAGGAAACTGAGGCAGGAGGATTTCAAGTTCAAGACCTGGGCTACAGAGTGAGTTTAATACCAGCATTGGAAAATTATTTTGAGTTGGTATCTCACTAAACTATAGTGAAAAGAGAGCAGGGGTGTGGTTCAGTGGTAAATCGCTTGCCTAGAATGTATGAAGTCCTAGGTTCAATCCCTAGTACTTGGGGAAAAGTTGAGAACATTTCAAATATGTGTATATCCCTGGATTCTCCCCTACCCCATTTCCTCCTGCCTGCTGCCAACCCAATCCAAACTTGCCTAGTCACCATCTCTGGGACCAGACCCATTATAGACATTCCAAATGACTGGCAGTTTTACAGAAGAACAGCCATAAGACAATGTAGCCTACTACAAATGTGAATGGAAGCAGTCTTCCTAATCTCAAAAAAAGCAAGTATTTTATTACCATAGCTTTAAACTGTTACACACAGAACTATTATATGTGTGTGTGGGTGCGTGTATGAAGCTATATCAATATAAGAATTTTGATCTTTCTTATACATTCTAGACTTTCTATAAATGACATGCTTACGATTAATAAAATATACCCACTGAACTGGGTGCACCTGTAACCCCAGCACCCAAGCATCTAAGGCCTGCCTGGGCTACACAGGGAAAATCCCTGTCTCAGACTTAGAAACAAAATCCACTATTAATATTTATGTAGCATAAATTAACACAAAATAGTGATTTGTGATTTGTATACTATTGAAACGATATTTAAATATTAAATTTTAGTTGGAAAGAATTTGATGGACACAAACCTGTGTGTTTCAAGTACTGTATGTAGAAACTGGACAACAAAGCACCTACTCAGCCAAAAGAGACTTTCAGGGGCTGGGGCACAGAAAATGTTCTGTAAGAATACTAACATGGGAGGCTATCTCTATAATCCATGCTTTTCTGGTTTGTTTCTCTTTATCGGTAAGCATATCCTTTTGGAATTACAATAGACAAATAGCATAGCATAGAGAAAGAGCACAGAGAACCTGGTAGACACTCTTTGGATTGCTGACTTTAGGAATGGTGCGAGGCTCCCTGCCGCAGCTTTCCTCATCGGAGGATGAGCTCGAGGAGGGATCTGATGTGGCTCGATTTACCGCAGAACTGATTTGCTGAGCTAGTTCCCATTCCTCCCATCTGCCTTTAAAAGAAGCAATTGTAAATGGATGTTTTTTCTCACCGTACCTGAATGGGAAAAGAAAGTAAAATATTTGTTAGGTATTCAACTTCCCAAAACGATTTTTTCTAATCATCATGTCAGGAGACAGTATAATAACTTTTCAAAAGTTAATTTTAAAGGGCTGGCTGTAAAGAATCAAAGGTCAAAAGTCATTATGACCTTTAGCTACTAAGTGTTATAATTAGTGAGGAGATCCTGCAAAAGCTACTCTGTTTAATTGGGTAGGAAAAAAAAGCACATAAGAACCAGTCTCTTGATTCCACTCATGTGCTGAATCCCTCCCCATAGCACCTAGCTCTTCATGCCTAATGTTGCTAATGGTCTTAGATGCTGTTCACCTGCAGTTTTCATTAAGTTATTACAATTAAATAGTCTGCCATGTCTTTGCACTTACTAATCATTTATCCTAATGGACAGCAGTGTTGACTAATAAGAAGTTTGCATCAAAAATTGAAACAAATTTGTTGCCAAACTGAGGCGTTGAGGCATTATCTTTCACAAAGGTACATACATAGAGTTGACTTTAGCTGAACTAAGGTTTCTAGAAGTCACCAAGCACACAAACTATGACAGTACTCACCTACAGCACACCTCAAAGGGATCTACCCATATGGTCATCTCCCTTGGAAGTCCCAGGTGAGAAAAATTCACATTACTCTCAGCACAAGCCCTTTCTAAAATGGGGTCTTTATTCTGATTATTGTTTATCCTGATACACCTTAGGGAGATAAGAAAGGCAAGGAAAATAAAGGTGTGATAATGCACTTTAGCAGAAAAAAAGTCACATTGTAGGTATAGCTGTCACCTTACACCCACCATCCGCTGTTACAAACAGGTGCAAAGCATCATCAACTTTCAGAATGTATATTGTATCATTAACTCACACAATTAGGTCACTAGATATTTACTTTACTGGTAAACATAGTTAAGAAATTGTTTAATCCACCTCACATACAGTTTCAACTACACTATAGTTTCACCTACACTGTCATCCCCACACCTCTTTCCTTCAAGCCCATGTTTAAACAAACAAATGTGAGCCCATAAAACTTTCCATACTTGTGGTTTCTTTCCTGCTGCTGTACCACATACTAGCTCTCACCTGAAAGCTTGCCCTTTGGAAGGGCACCCAGGGTGCCAGTGACCTCGGTATGTTTCAAACAGGATTGTCATCAGCTTTAATGCAAAGCCTTCTATCTGCTCTTTACTCAATTTTTCATGTTTCTTCACCAATCTTGTGACAAAAAAAACTGCGGCTGCAATTTCATCTCTCATGATTCAAAAGCAACCTGTGGGGAGACAGGGAAAACATTAATGGAAGTCAGCTAGGAACCAGGGTGCAACCTCCTGCCAATATATAATTACCCTCTGGAAATTTTAAATGCCTTATATTTAAATCATTTGCTAGAAAGAAATCCTTAGTGAACTAAGCACATAATACAATAAAATGCCAATTCCTCAGTTTACCTGCTTTTACAGTTTTTCAAAGGATAAAAATCTCTTTAAAAGTCTACAACACTTAGACAAATGAAAATCATTATGTAACTTGAGGATAAAAAATACTAATGTGGGACAGAAGATAATACTATCCACTACTTTTTAACAACATACTTACAAACGGTAAAACATTTGAGGAAACAGCAATTTAAACACGTGGCTTGCCAAGTTGTGCACTAAAAGTTAAGATTAATCAAACACATATTATAACTGTCAGCAAAATCTCTTCCATCCGAAGGAAAAGTAGGCTGGAGGTAGAAAACCAACCAAGCTATTTATTGACAACTCTTGCCCACATGTGTTTTGCTTTGTCAGTTTTAAATTCCTCCATATACATCTACACCCTAAAGGGCTGACCAATAGCCCACACAGATGCTGTCCATTAGGATAATAAAATCTTTTCCCAGGAAAAGTCCTCCTCGGCATTATGTACAGTATGCTCTTGATAGTATTTAAAGACTCAAAATTGGGCTTGCATCTTGTTCTTTGATTAAAATGTGATTTTAATAAATGTGGCTTTAGCCTTCTCCCTCTGTATCCCAACATCCTACATTCCAATAATTTCATCTCTGTCAACATATGAAAGAAATTTTCTCTTGGACTTTTAACAAAACTTTACAATCTTTTGATACCTGTCCTCATTTATTTTCTTGTTGTGGCTGTTGTTTTTTTTTAACCAAATGGTCATTTGTAGAATAAGAAGACAAGATATGAATTTAGTTTGACTAGCTCTAAAAAGTGAGCCAGTGACCACCTGATGAGATTCACTGGGCTGCTTGTTAAGAATACAGATCCTTAGACCTTAAAGCAATCTTCTAGAGATAATATTTAACAAGTTCTCCCATATGATTCTTATACCCAGGATATATGTATATATATTTAACATCTACAATTATTGGCTACTCAGTTTTTTCAACCGTGAAAAAAAAACTAATCCTCTCACTAGGAAGTTCATTTCATCAGAAAAAAATCCAAATACTAGCCAGTCCTTTCATACATGGATCCAAATCTACCTTTTTAAATGTGCACCTGTGCAACCTACTTTTCTGCACCAGAACTGCACAGATTGTATCTAAGCTTCCACAGCATACTGATATCTTAACTATGAGCCATTCAGCCTCCTGAGTCTTCCCTTTCAGAGGCTAAATATTCTCAGCTTGTTCCCAGCTCTTCCTGAGGATGTGTTATCACACCATGAGGGAGCCTTACATGCTTCTGGTGTGTCAGTCATCCTCTGCCCAGCTGTTCACATTGCAGGTGAGCTCCACCAGGAAAGATTAGGGTGGGACTGCCCTCTACTTCGCTCTGAATACTGCTTTCTATGAGGCAGCCTCAAGTGGCCCTTATCTTGTAAGCACTGGCATCACACCACCACCCTACCCTGAATTTGTGAACACTCTCTGTCACTGACACTGTGGGTTTTGTCACAGTTCCCTTCTTGTGCAGTGAAATGTCTAAGAATTTGGACTTTGGAGACTGACAGACCTGGTGTGAATTATACAACTTGAAAACTCACTATTTGTTGTGATCCAACCATGGGAAAGGTTGAGGGAGGAGGATCCTGAGTTCAGAGCCAGCCTGGGCTGCGGTTCGTGAATTACTTCCAGGGTCATTGTACACTAACACCCAGGTTCATCCATGGAGCTGAGTGGACAGTGTCCTTGTGATAGCGGTAGGCTGACGGTCATAGCCACCCAAGAGAACGCAGCAGTGGACAGTTCTTGTTTATTGTATAGATAAAAGTTTTTTATAGAGGAAAGACAGAGGCAGGGACATAGGCAGCAAGGGGATAGGTAGGAGCAGGGTAGTCTGTGGACGTCTCATGAGTGGATTGGCAGGGGCCAAAACCCTGTGGATGCCTAATTTGCATAGATAAGTTGGGGGGGGGGGCTACGTGACTCTAGACATGTATAGAATGGTGATGGCTGCAGAGGAACTGTAACCTTATTGTCCAGGTTTGTTATTACAGCTGGGATGAATCTAGACCTTGAATTGCCTGCTTATCTCAGGGTTTACTGTGGCCTGCCTGGAGGCTGGAGGGTCCAGGATATGCTTGAGATTTATCAGGGCCTCAGACTGGTCTCGACTTCCTTAACAGAAAGAGACAGTCCCGGATGGCTTCTGGTCTCAGCAAAACCCTATATCTTCCATGTCTCTTAGCAGGGTCCCACACTGGGCTACACAGTGAATTCCTGAGCAGCCTGGGCTACAAAGTGAGATCCTAGGAAACTTATTTAAAATCACTGTAAGTTTTAGTTTCCCATCAATGAGTGAGAGGTTTAATAGTCATACTGGTTTGTTGTCAAGATTATAACAGATAACTATGATACCTAGTCATCAGTAAAAAATAAAGACAGTGCACAGAGTAGTTGAAAAATACATACCCACTATAAAAAATAAGCATTTTAGGGTGGAATTCCAGTCTTCTAGCAAAGTTTATCAACCTCTCTAGTCTTCGGGATCTCCATCTAAAACGGACAAGGGCATAAGTGAGCCTCTAAACCTTTGGAACTAGACTGCTGGGTTTGAATCCTTGCTCAACTCTGTATGACCTCAGCAAACCTTTCTGTCCCTCCATTTCTTGATGCCCACTCTGTTGGGTTATCAGAATAAGTGTAAGGTGCCTAGAATAACACCTGGAATTCAGTCAATGCATTAATGTTAGATATCATGACTGCTACTGATAAGATATCTGTCGTCTTACAAGAATCTTACCAAGATCAACCTATAAAATTACATGAAATACTTCACAGAATACCTAGAAATGATTGCCTTTATTTTTAATAAATATAAAGGATTTATACTAATCATTTTAGTGTATATACCACTTTTAATGTTGCATGGATGAAGTAGAATATAAATAACTATATTTTCTTGCTATACCTATCATGCTTCATCATGTTGGTTAATTAATTTATAGTGCTGGGTAGGGATTAAAACTAGGGCCTTAGGCATGCTAGGCAAGTGCTTTACCACTGAGCCATAACCAGATTATTTTTGACTGATCCTGATTTTGTGATTTACTGGATTTATTATCCAGTAAATCATTCTTTGGCTTCCCACCATCTATATATTTGAAAATGCTACCTATGCCCTCAAGACTAGAATAAAGATCATGCAAAGTGCTTTAACAGTCTTAGGAGACATTTCTTCCTCTCAGTGTTCCTTTCCCTTCAATCAATTAATTATATCAAAACAATAAAAAGGTAGTCAGTTGTAAGATGAAGATTCCACCAACGAACTTTCAAATCAATTTCTTGAATATTTACCCAAAGAGCAGCCGTATCATCAAAGAGAAGGCACTTTAACCTCACTAGCCCCTGCTGCTCCAAGTAATCCCAATGTCCACAATGGTCAGGGACCATCTGTTTGGGAAGATGGTTGACAATTTTGTCCTGCTTGAGGCTGATCTATAATTTAAGCCATCTAAATTCCTCCTTAAAAAAACTAGACTCTTTGGCTCAATTTACAACAATTCTGAAGAGCCATTCCATCTCTTCAGCTTCCCATAAGATACACCAAAGCCTATGTAGTAACTTGGATGCCAATGCCCTCTGCCCAGCCTATCTTCCTCACTTCCCTGTAAACCTTCCACATGGAACTCCCATCTCAGCATCCATTTTACAGAACTCTGTCTAAGACAGTAGGTACCAGAAGTATTCTAAGGGGATAAACTCTAAAATGTACTTTGGGGTCTGGTTTATTCACTAGTTGGCTGAAATAAACACCTCATGACTAGTGGTGGTGGAATATGGACCTAGATAGCTCCTGGCGTGTGGGAATGAAGTGTCAACACTTTCATCAGTGATAAACTGAGATACAGTGCAGATGTCAGAGACTGCTCGAGACATCATATCTCGGTTGCTTGACAAGTATGATATTTTATATTTTATATATTTATATATGATATTTTATATGGTAAATATAAAACTGCTGAGGCCAATGGCTGAACACCTTGATATCTAAGAATGGCAACGTAAGATCAAATTCAGGCTAGTTCATATCAATTAAATATTCAATTGTATAATATACCCAGAACATATGAAAATAAAGCAAAAGTGAGCCTGGGACCTTAATGAGCTTCTATCTCTAAATTATCTTATTTATTTCAGTTGTCCATGATCTATTTCTCATTCTTATTCACGGCAGGGAATCCCAAACTGCTATGCGTTGGAATCACCTTAAAAATAAGTGTGGGGCTGGAGAGATGACTTATCTGTTAAGGTGCTTGCCTGCAAAGCCTAATGACCCAGGTTCAATTCCCCAGTACCCACATAAAGCCAGGTGCACAAAGTGGCACATGCATCTGGAGTTTATGTGCAGCAGCTGAAGACCCTGGCACACCCATTTTGCTTGTCTCTCTTCCCTCTGTCTCTCTCTGCTTGAAAATAATTTAAATAAAATTCTCAAGCCTGCCTTCTCCTCTCAACATTATGATTGAATTAGTAATGAGTACAACCTGGACATTGAGATTTTTTTTTTAAAGCTACCCAACTGTTGTGCAGTACAGGTGAAAATCCTTAAGATAAATCTCACCTAGCTATTAAGGAGATTTCAAATTTATTTTACATATTTGATTGCTCAGTGATGCCTTAAGCTTAAATAGAGATCATTATAACAAATTCACATAATTTATACTCATATTTTAAGCCTTTTTCTGGGATGAATTTTCCAAGGACTTTTAAAATTGTGTTAGAACTGACAAAACTAAAAATCAGCACAACTCACTGCATATTGCTGAAATAAAACTTGCCTTTGAACTAATGTCAACATATATACATTAGCAATATACACAGTTCTCCTTTTTAAATGGTTAGCTGTTTGCATTTACATTATTAAATTAATGGTGCCAGGTGCCTAATAATTCTCTCATGAGTTCACTTTCCCAGATGAAATATTCTTCTAAATGTATGGACTCGGTAAATTGTGTTAGCTGATGAGGTTTTGAACCTTCCAGAATTATTTTCTGCAACAGGCCCAAACAGGCCGTGGAAATTGTGAAGCGGAGAATTATAATGTGCTTAGGTTTCAAGAAAGAACAATCCAATAGAAAGCAAACATCTGCAAAACTTCCTTCAGTGGCTTGTAATGACTTCAAACACCTGACTTAAATGATCTCCTTTACATTAACGACGTTATACTACTTTTGCTGAACTGCCATTCTGATTACTCACTGATCACTTACTACCCAGACACTGTTACATACAGTGCTGCTGTGTTGAATAGATCAAACAAACAAACGAAAAAGAATTCAACATTTCCTTTCAAGAGACCTATACTCTAGAGAAGGAAAAGAGATATTTACACTTCATTGTTTGAATGCAGAGTTGGAGAAATGGAAGACTCAAAAAAAATGGCTCCAAGTTGCAAGCATTGATAACCAAGGAAATTAATAGCATTGAAATAATTAAGGAGTTCAGAGGGAGAGCCCACTATAAAATAAAACAAATACTAATTAATTCAGGTATACTACATTTCTAATGACAAACACCCATGTCCATTGAAAGGATATAAGGACTTAGATCCAACCTAGGCCGCTCAAAGTCAGTTTCTTGGTTTTATTTGGGGGGTTGTTTGTTTCTGACAGTTTCAATGTGTAGACCTGACTGATCTAGAATTCACTTGAAGAACTGACTGGCCTTAAACTTGCAGCAATCCTTCGGCCTCCAGCCTCCAAGTGCTAGTATTACAAACATACACTACTATGGCCAACTTCAAACTTATATTTAACTATAAAATGCTAAAATTTAAAGGACAAAAGTCATCTCCTATTGTTCTAAACTACTATCTAACTGTACTGAAACCTTAAAATTACTTTTACAAACCTGGGAAATCTACCTGAGGTTTTTTTTTTTTTTTTTTTTTTTGAGAAATAGCAAAAGCCAACCAGTGGCCACAGAGTGATGACCATGTTGTCTTGTACAAACCTAGATTCAATAGCACACTAGTGTCCTCCCTCTGTCTTCCTGAGTGAACCATAGCAGTCACTGGCCAGTAGATGAAGAATATACTACCATACCACCCTTGGAGAACTCATTCAACTCCATGATTTTAACTAACACAGATTCAGGAAACTACTAAATCTCTCAAGTTCTGGACTCTTTCCAGATTTCCTGTTTAAAAATATCCAACTCTATCACAATGCTCTTTCATAGCCTAAAAAACTAGATTTCACCTAGTACCAAACTCATCCTAATTGTCCTCTGAATATTTACTCCTCGCATGTCCTCAGCTTGTCAACTAGAACTGAAGTCAATCTTGTTCTCAGTTCACTTTAACCCGCCACCAAGTCCTGTAAAATTTCTTTCACAAAATCTTTCCCATGCCACTTCATACCTGGACCTAATTATCTCCTTAATAAAATTTCAGTCCCCACTGTCTCTCCCTCTTTTAATCTATGCTACTTTAACCTCCCTAAAACAATACAGTCATACACATCATCATCAGGGCCTCCTCACCCAGAAATGTGACATTAAAACTCCCTAGACTAAAGACTGTAAGAGCCATGATAGGGGAAATATCCAGAGACACTGCCCCCTCAGCAACAACACACAAAGGGGGGAGGGGGGAACTGGCTACCTCTAGAGCAATTCATAACCACCTATCCCATGGACTGATCCAGTATGCCCACCGGGGAGGATCCCCAGTGGATTGGGGACAGGGAAGAAAGAAATGGGAGGTACCATCATAAGATTTGCTCATACAATGTAGCTAATTATGGATAATAAAGATACTTTTTAAATTAATAGAAAAAATACTCCCTAGACTAACATTCAGAGTCTTCTAGGGCCTTTCTCCTACTCACTTAGGTCTCTTATTGCCACATTGGCTGTACACTCACTGCTCTCCTCCTTAGCTGTATATATTACCATCCCTATAAATTTGTGCTTTCCTTCCACAAACAGCTACTAAGAACATCCATCCATCATCTGTGTTACATTTTTTCTTCTAGATTCAGTTTAGCCATCTTTTCTATGTAACCTTCTCTACATCCCAGCCTTTGGTGATTTTTTCTATCCCTTTTCCCAAATGTTAGCAATGATGAAATTTACACTAGTATTTAGAATTTCTGAAGCACTTATTTGTCTACCCACCTTGACACATAGCATACCTATATCTGATGTAAATATAATAAATAATCACTGTATATTAATTTAGCCTTGTGGATATTAATTTATATAATATTGTATTAATATGGATAGCATAATTTAACTATCTTGTCTATGTATACAAACTGTCTATCTCTCCAATTATACTGCAAATCCTTAGAGACTCTGTTCTCTACAGATGGGAAATATGCATCATATTTGCTTCCACTGCTGAACCATAACTAAGAGCTCCTATAACTTTAATTATGAAGTAATTTTATTAGATTGTTTCTGACTTACATAAAAGATAGATTAGCATTTTAAACTGAAAGCAACAGTATTGATTAATCAATAAACATAAACAAGAAGCTAATTAAGAATCTAGTGCACTCTTCCTAATGAGAACAATGAAATGGAACCAGAAGAATGGAATTATAAAAGCTGCTGGCAGTTCATTTTAGTTCAAATGAAAAAAATCTCCTTGAATAATTAAACAAATTCATTGATTTGTAGTTCTTCAAAGCACCAAATTGACTTCAATCCAGTCTCACTTCAATTTATAAACTAGTTCCTAAATACACTATCATGAATGATAATATGGTAATCCAATGCTTACTGATCTACATGAAAAAAACTAAAATTCAAGTTTAAAAAGCTCATAAAATCTATTAATTTCTAATTAGTGTCATTCTTCACTTCTTCAACAACATCCTTCATTAGCAGCCTTTGAAAGCTGCAGAAAGGGGTTGGGGAGAGGGCTCATAGTAAGTACCTATTGTATAAGCATGAAGACCAGAGTTCAGAACCCATGTAAAAAGCTGGGCATGGTGGCATGTGCCTAGAATCCCCTGCTGGGGAGGTGGAGACAAAAGAACCCCTGGGGATTGCTGTCTAGCTAGTCTAGTCGACTCAGTGAGCTCCAGAGTCAGTGAGAGACCATCTCAAAAAATAAGGTGCACAGTGATTGAGGAAGACACCAAGTATCAATCTCTGGCCTGCACATGCACATTCACACATACACATCCATGTGTGGAGACACAAAAGGGTGGGGGGAAGCTACAGCAATAGACAAGCATGGTGATGTACACCATAGCCCCAGTATTTGGGAGGAGGATCAAAGAGTTCAAGGCCAGCCTCCTCAACTAAGCAGTGAGTTTAAGACCACCTGGGTTACATGAGATCATATCTTTAAAAAAAAGCAATTAAAGGATGAATAAAATGTTTGCCCCTCAAGCCTGAGTACTGAGTTTGGCTCCCCAGAACTCACATAAAGCCAGGCACTGGCACTGTGGTACTGAAAAGAAGGGAGGTAACAACCTGAGGGCTGTGCCAGCTAGCCTGGCAAACACAGCATTGAACAGGAGACACCTTGTCTCAAACAAGATGGAAGCTGAGGGCTGGAACACCCAACATTGTCCTCTAATCTCCACACACACCATGGCATTGCACACCCCTCTCTCTTACACAGACACACGCACACACCACCAAAAAAAAAAGGCAACCTGTTCAATGGTGTGTTTGTGTGTGTTGGAAGGAAGTCGTGTCTACCTCTCCAGCCTCTCACCTGGGGATTGGTGAATTAAGCTGATATAAATTTGCCAACGCTAAAGTAGAACATTTCTGTTTTCACTACTACTCTTGTTTTCCTCTGAATCACCAACCTCACCCCATCACCCTGATCACCAGAAGCCCAGAAATTAAAACAGTAAACAATTCCCCTGAAAAGTACCTTCCTGCTGCTAATGCAACTGCAATATCCTGTTTGGGCATTTTAAACACCACAGGCATTCTTACTTAGATTAAATTATGGGTCTCCCTGGTCTCCAGGCATGCCTAGACATGACCCATAGATGCAACGAGATCCTTGGAGTTTCTCTAGTAACTACAGGCCAAATCCACAGTAACCCTAAAAACAAACATTCTTTTTTTGTTTTTGTTTTTTTTTCCACTGAACAAAACCACACACATTTTTTGCCGTTACTTTATTTTTAGTTGTACTACATGCAAAATAAGCTGCATTTTAAGAAAGTCATTAAACAATGCATCTTGATCGCTTTTACATTTGAAGGCTTTTTTATTACCTTTGAAGAAAAGTGTTAAAAAATCTAAATTTCAAGACCTCCAATTCAACTCTATCATCTTGGATGTGAACAGTCAAACTCAGGTAAGAATTTAAGATCAAATAATAATTATCAACTAGGAAGAACTGCTCAGTAAAAAAGACTTAAAATTTTAAAAAAACTGTTTTATAACTATATCCTCAGAAAATTTATAAGTCTGCATAATGTCAATGTAATGGAGGCCTTCTCTACTCATTTCATTTAGATGTGGAGAACTGAATGACTATTTTTGTAATATGTGCTAGAAAATTATGTCTCTCCCAAATACAGAGTGGATACAAATTATAGTTATCTAAAATAATGTATTTTACAAGTTAATTTTATAATTAACTAACATTTTCTACTTCACTTTTGTTTACTTACTCATTGTGGTGTTTATAGAACAAATAGTGCCTTTCAGGGCAATATATACTGCTTTTCATATTCATAGGTAATTCTATAATCTCTTCAAACTCATTCTTGGGAAGTTCTTGTGTTTTAGTGGTTTGAATTTAAAATTTGTGTTGAGTGATCCAGATTACGGGGCCCTATTCATGTTACTAAAGGCATCTATGAAAACTTGCTGAGTTTGGGGACTCAATCTAGCTATGAAGTAATCCTTTGTAAGCTACAACCCTTTAAGGTCAATAATGACAGTTAAACTGCTTGCAGGAAGACCATATATAGTCTTCTATATCACAGAGCTTCTTCCAATTGAGTTCCACAAAGTTTGTGATCAAAGAATATTCTTGATCATTCATCATTCATTAATGGAAAACAAAAGACTGAAAAGAATTATCAGTGAAGATCCCCCAAAAATCATGTCACTATCTCCTTTGTCCCACCCATTCCAAACACAAACACAGCCATGTCATTAAATGTGAAATTGTTCACAAGGAAAGCATAACTGTCACAGATATGGTTTCTCAGGTCTCCACAGACCTCACCATGAATGTCAAGTCGACTTTTCCTTCACGGACCCAGTCAACCCTCACCTCCTCCATGACCCTCTGGCCTATTTCAGCTCCTGACACCCTGCCCTCATCAGTAGCCATTCAGTTCAGTGATTTTAGCCGGTCTCGAATGGTAAATAATGTGTGTTCACTTAATGTCCCACTTAATGTCCCACCTACACTGTCCACAGGGACAGGAGGAAGAATGCCCTTTAGGTGCTGAACACATAGGAGAGCCTTGAATAAAATATGCCCTGAAAGCAGGATACAAAACTGTGGCTTTGATCTCAGTAGAGTCACACTTGGATCTGCTGAAAGGCAGGCTGGCTCACTCTTTGGCTAGAAGATCTAGCCCCCATCCCATGCCCTGTAAGAGACCAGTCAAACCCCAGAGGGCCACAAGCACTCAGGGGCACAGACGGGACTACCGAGGCCTCCCTCCTGCGGGGCAGCTCCAGCCTGCTCTGCTCTCCAGGTACCTGGACACGGGCTGGGCTGGAGGGTGCCTTGGGCAGCGGGGGAGGGCCGAGGAAGTGTGGCCCCTCTGGTCACCCCAGGAAGAGAACCCGGGTTCCATCGCCCAGGCCCGCAGGCCCCGCCCCCGCCCCGCCCCCGCGCCCCGCCCCCCGTCCCGGGTTCCAAGGGCGGTTGGCGTCCCGGTCACGGTCACTCGGTCCCTCGGTCCCTCGGCTGGCCGGTGGCCGCTCCCGGGCCGGCTCGGGGCTGGGAGGCCCGCTCTGCGGCCGGGCTGGAGCTGAAGACCGGAGGACGTGCAGGCGCCAGGGGCCGGGAACCGGGCGGGAGGGTCCTGGGGAAGCGGAGCCCCCGGGGTCACCTCGGGTCGGGGGGCGTCGCTGGTGGGGGTGGCGATGGCCCCGGCGAGGGTCCCCGCGGGGCCCGGGGCCAGCCCTGGGGACCCCTGCCCGGCCCGCCTCGCCCCGCCACCGCCCGGTGTCCTCCGCCCCGGGCAGCCCTCCCGCGCCCACCTGCTGGGCGGCGGGCACCACGGCCCTGCGCTGCGGAGCCGCCGCGGCTGCGCACGGTGCTCGGTTTGTAGGCAGTGTAATTAGCTGATTGTGCGGGATGCTGACAATCACTAACTCCACTGCCATCAAAACAAGGCACAGCATCGCCGGAGGCCCGGCGTCGGCTGCTTGGCCAACAGTGACCCCGGGCTCCTTTCTGCACAGGTAGTGCAGTCAGTCACTGTCCAAGTAAGAGGTCTCAGTCACGTGCAAGGAACACGAAATCGGAGTGTAATGGCTTTAAGATATACAGCTGTAGATATAGAGAGATATATAGAGATATAGAGAGTTTTTTTTTTTTTAAATGAAGCTGTTGGGAGAGTCCCCTGTGTAACAGTGACTCCTGCGAGCTATGATCCATTGTGCCGGCCATGCATTACTGAGCTACTAAAAACCCAAACCCGATTCAATAGGTGATGCCTATCACAATGGATGGAAACTACGACTTGAGACGACAGACTTCTGCGTCTAGTTACTAGGCAGTGTAGTTAGCTGATTGCTGATGGTACCAATCACTAACCACACGGCCAGGTAAAAAGACTGAGATTCATCCAACTGTGTGTGCGCCATGTCAACGTGCTTGGCAGGGTGAGGGCTGTGGGAATGTTGATATCGATGTTCAAGCAAGAGGAAAGCTAACATGAAGCTGTTAAGTAGACAACGTATGAAAGATGTATGTTTATGTACTTTTCAATTATCCCTTCAGGTTCTCCACCAAAATATTTGTAGATATACTGATATCTATATGCTATTTGATCTAATTATGATACTGACTTGTGATTATCACTCTTTGAACTTTCTGTGACACTGTATTGTTAATATAAATATTTTGAAAAATAAAAAAAAATAAGTTATGGATAGTCTATTTCCTTTCCAAAACTGGCTTTACGGTACCCATCACAGTTCCTGCCAATGGTTGGAATTATTAAATTGTTCCCAGATTAACAAAACCTTCCAGGAAAGCTCTACACGCACGCACGCGCGTGCGCGCACGCGCACACACACACACACACACACACACACACACACACACACACACACACACACACACACTTGTTAACCGTCTTTAAGGAGACTTTCACAAAATATCTTTGATGAGGAAACTGTCCACGTCCATTTACTAAATGTAGCCCTTTTAGTCACTTGCATTAGTTGTATTGGAGACAACTTTTGGTGGGAAGGATTAGTCAAATGTAGTTACAAATGAAATCAGGCTCTTTTCCTAAGATTTATCATAAAACAATAGGATGGGTGGGGGAGGCACAAAAGCTGTGTCCATGGCTACCTCTCAGCCCAGGTGTGGGCTAGGACTTCAGCTGCCCTAATCCGTAATTTGGGTGCTGAGCCTTGGCAATGTTGTCTAAGGGGGTGGGGTGATGGCCCTGAAGAACCTAAAGCTCACTTTATTCAGCTGTGGGCGGGGGACGGGCTGATTTAGGGGCTAAGAGGCTGAAGCACTTCCCCAACTCTCACAGGATGGAACACTTCGCATAGAGAGGCTTTTGGCTGGACTGGAAAGCTTGGCTGACCCGAGCACCTGCGGTCAAGATCAGAAGCGGGCTGCAGACGGGCCACAGCGCGGGCCACCCCAACAGGGAAGGAGCCGGTTTCCAGCAGTGACCGTTCCGGGGGGAGGGGCGAGGAGCTGGGGAGGGAAGCGTCTCCAGTTGCCATGGCAATGGGGCCCGGCGAAGGCAGCAGTCCCAGCTCAGAGCAGTCTCAGGAAATTTGCCCCCCAGGACTCATGGTGTTCACCGGCTGCTCAGAGCTCGATTCCACCTTGGCTAAGCAGTTCTGGCTCGGGGTGTCCATGTATCCCCCTACGGAATCCCAGCTGGTGCTGAGGGGAGGCAGCCATCAACGACTGCCTGTGGCTGGGTCTTCTAAGACCCTTGTGCCCGGTGAGTACCTCCTGGAAAACTTGCCCAGCCTAATTCTAAAGAACCTTGCAACTGTCTGAAAAGTACAAATCGGAATAGGTGTATGCAAACACATATGTAAACAGGTCCTGAATCTTTTCAGCTATTGTTCACCTAAAAGGATCAGTGTTACACATGAAAATACATCTTAAATGCCCCTTCTCTATTTGGCAAGCAGTGCAGATTAATCTAGGAGATGGTATGTATTGGCTAAAAGACTATTAAGAATAGTGTTTGCACAATTGAGTTCAAACATGAAAGCCCTAGAGAAAGTCGGAGGCAAAGTCGACTTCAAGAATCAAGTTCACTGGCTGGCAAGCCCGTGAAGTGTTTTTATGCAATATGAATAGGTATAGAACATACTTTTAATGCTGTAGTATTTTTCAATGATTTCTTTACTTCTCTTTTGTATTTCTTAGATAAAAGCATATCCCAGCCATTTCATCTTGCAAATGACAGTAAGTACCAAGTTCAATACCTTTGGATATGTAGAGTCCTGAGTTTTTCAGGAAGTAAGAAACTTAAGTGTACAAGTCTACATTTTGGTGTCACTTTCTGAACTACATGCCTAAAACCTTGCCTCAGGAACCACACTAAACACTCAGAGGACGATGCCTAAATTTCTGTAACAGTTTGAATAGAAATATAGACATTGACATTAGAATCTCTGATCCTACATATGTGTTATCTTTAGAGCCCATTTCTTGATTCTTCTCAGGTTTACTCAGGAGCAGCCATAGCTAATGAATACAGTCTCTATTGACTTATTAATATAGTTATAGGGTTTCAAGATAGTATGTGTGTGCATGTATTTTCCTACTCTATTCACCTTTATCTAGTTTTATATCAATATTATAAAATCATGATAACAGTATTTCAGATTGAATTTGACTTTATTTCCTCTAGATACAGATGACCTTGCTGAAAAAGCTCTAAAGATTCAGGAATCTGAAGAGAAAGCAAAGTATCTCCAAATGGTAGGCCAATATTTCATTTCTTCTGATGTGCATTAATTTTGAGTTTTATTGGTTTATAATAGTAATTTTGATTTTTGTTTATTAATGCTGAAGATACTCTTTAAAAATACATGCATATATATTTGATATTGCCAATGATAATCTTTTTAAAAGCCTTTGTTAGAATTTTAATCAAAAATTGAGAAATTCTTCCCAGACCTCATGGGGCAGGCAGACTATCCCATGTGTTGGAGAAGCAGAGCCAGGAGGCTTAAAAGTTCAAGGCTAGCCTATGCTATAAAGTGAGCCTGGTTGGGAAACTTAATTGAGACTGTCTCAAATATTTAAAAATTAAAATTATATTGAATTTAAATTTTAAAATAAATTTAAATTTAAAATTTAAATAAAATTTAAAATAAAAATGGGGTTGGGGTACAGCACTTACTTACTTTGGATGTATTAAACCCTACTCTCGGTATCCAGGACCACAAAAAAATAAAAAAAAGAAATCCTGTTCAACTTTGGCTATTCTCCTTCTCTCCAAAAGTGCAAAGTAGTACAAGAACAATGAGAATCGGGGAAGAATGCAGAAAGATAGATGCACACTTTTCAATAAAGCTCCAAGACATGTACAAAACTCTTTGGACAAAAATATTATAGAACCTATGGACAGATCCAGTATGCACACCAAGGAAGGACCCCAATGGGTAGGGGACAGAGAGGAGGGAAATGGGGACACCTTCACAAGATTTGCTCATACAATGTATAAACTTATTCATAATAAAGATATTTAAAAAATAAAAGTAAACAAAAGTGAAAAAAACTTCAGGTTTAATTGCAATTAAACCTCAAATACTTATTATATGAGTAAGTCAATTAATGTTTTTTAAAAAGTAGTATTCCATCCTTAGAGACATGATATGAGAAATAAAAATACTAAATATTTCTCGAAAAAATTATTGTCCATACTAGGTCAAAATCAAATGAACAGGGGAGGAATTCGTCTATCATCTGGACTCTTCTTGACTCAAGGCTGGACTTAGACATCGTTGGATTAATATCAGCTGAGCAAGGCTCTTCTTTTGGCATTCAAATGACACAGACACAACTTTAACTCAGCAATTATTAATACAATGATTTATAGAAGCAATTGGTTTAGTCCACAGATAAATTCTATTCCTGTTCCTTGACTATCAAAACAAAGATAGAATATTTGTTTTGGACTAACGTCTTTAATCACTGGACAGTTTGGAAAACTTTAAAGGATATATTGAGATTTTTATATAAATTACAGAACAATTTACTGAGGTTTTCGGATCACAATTCACTTTGGGGACTACTGATAATTCAAGCAAATTAGGTGATTAAAAATAATTATCATTTTAGGGTAACATTTATTTTATATTTATGGAAGACATGTAAAAAGATTTTTAAAGCCTAACTTTCAGTGAATTAAATAAAGATCATTACTGGGCATGGTGGCTCATGCCTGTAATCCCAACCCTTGGGAGGCTGAAGCAGAAGGATTGTCACTTGAGGCCAGACTGGGATACATAGTGATTTCCAGGCCATCCTAGATTACAGAGTGAGACCCTGTCTCAAAATAAAATAATAAAGTAAAATAAAGCATCATTAAAAGTCAACTTTTATATTTAGAATATAATTTTCATTGTGTTTCATTAGAAAGGAATTAGAAATGAAAAGAGGTTAAAGACAAATTTAATAGTCAATTTTATAAGCTTTTGTCAGACAATAATAAAGATGTGAATTCCAGGTGGATGTAATATTGTGTATTATTATATGAATAATCTCAAAACTAGTTTTCTTGACTTGTGTCCTTGCATTAACTTATTAGGTATTCAACAAGAACCTGTTGTATACAAATATTGTACTCGCTGCTGGGCTACAAAGTAGGATGTTTTCCCAGACCTCAAGGAATATATTATCTGGTATGGGAGGCAAGCAATTAAATTCAATAATTGTGATATATTCATGTGATGACATATGCATGTACTATTAAAACATGCTGAGGCCAGGCATGGTGGCACATGCCTATAATCCCACCATTTGGGGGAAGAATACCACAAGTGCATGGCCAGCCTGGACCACATAGTAAGTTTGAGACAAGCATAGACTATATAGAAAGACTGCATCAAAACCACACTTGAAGATCAAATCAAGCTTAAGGAATCAAGGAACCTTTCCAAAGCATTGAGTTTTGAAGGATATAGTTTGTCAAACAAATAATATGTAACACCCTGCTCCACACTTGATCTTAAACAAAAGGCTGAGAAGCTATTAAAAGCCACCCTCCAGAGGAACTACGGAGCTTCCTAAAATATAAATAGGATATTACTCCTCTCTCTTCACACTTCTCCCATGGTTCCCACTTCCTACATGATCAAGAACAAACTTTCCAACCTCTCCCTAACCTCAGTGCTTCTCCTATGGCTTCCCTCTTCTCTGGTGGATGCTCCATTCTGATAGCTGGTTCTCAACCGCTAGGGCCAAAGCACACTGTTCACCCTTTTCTAGATGTGCCACTGAAGTGATGAATAGGCGAAATATATTTTTCTTAGACCCAAATATGCACAATATCTGCCAAGTTGTACATTAAGCCAAGGGGTTCTGCAGTGTGATATGGAAGATGGTTTTATTTGTGAGAGTAGAAGGAACATAATAAATCAGAAATCCAGAAGGACAGAAAGGGAATATCAACTAACTTGTACCTTCTGTGTTATAGGAAAATTTAGTACTATACAGTACAGCTCAATTCAAATAATACTGAGCTAGTTCATTTCCCATTATTAACAAAATATCTGTGGTAACCAAATTAAAAAGAGGAAATGTTGAACTGGGTATGGTGGCACACACCTATAATCCAAGCACTTAGTAGGTGAAGGCAGGAGGATCAGGAGTTCAAGGCCAGCCTCGCATACATAGCAAGTTTGAAGTCATTCTGGGCTACATGAGACCCCCTCTCAAAAAGGACAAAAATGAAAGAAGAAAGGAAAGAAAGAAAGGAAGAAAAGAAGGAAGGAAGGAAGGAAGGAAGGAAAGAAATAAAGAAAAAAAGAAAGAAAGAAAGAAAGAAAGAAAGAAAGAAAGAAAGAAAGAAAGAAAGAAAGAAAGAAAGAAAGAAAGAAAGAAAGAAAGAAAGAAAACAAACTCTATTCTGGGACACAGTTTTGAAAGTTTCAGTGCATAATTGTTTAGCTCCTGGGCCAATAGTAGAGCAGAAGTATGTGATACAGTGGAAGAAGTTGCTTACCTCTTGGCTGAGAGCCAAAGAGAAAGATAGGAAGAGACCAAGACTCCATAGCTGGCAAGCCCCTCAATAACCTAAGCTTCGCCTCTTAAAATTTCCACCACCTCCCAGTAGCATTGTAGGTTAGCGACCAACCTTATTATTCTAGATCAACATTATACCAAATTCCATGGTGCAAAAGGGTAATCCAGAGAATTCTGCAGTAATTGAATGGTATCATTGATATCCTGAGGTGATATTGAGTTGAAAGATATATAAAACTAATTCATTGAGTGCATATTGTTATACACTAAGCTGACCAGTTTACATGTATTAACTCCTACACACTACTTTAAAATGCCCCTCAATGATTCTCACCATTTGACCATATAAAGTTTAAATGGTTTTCCAGAGTCCTGACAAATGGTGACAGAGACTAGAACCAATACCAGGAACCTAACTCCAAAGCCTATGAAATTAACCCCATAATAGATTCTTTCTATCCCAATGATTGCTGGTAATGGCATTGTTCAAGCATTTTGCCCAATAACCTAAAACTCAAAGTTAGAAACACTGTCTCTACCCCAGAGGGCTATAAGCTGTTCTTCCATTGGCAATGCACTTTCAAGTCTGCCTTAAATTGTCTTCTCCATTTGCCCTCAAGGAATAGCCGCAATGCCAGCTACTGAGAAGCCTTCCCAGAGCTCACCTATAAGCTAACAGAATGAACAGCTACAGCTCCTCTCCCACAGTACTTTTAAGAGTCTCTATCCTGGTTGTAGCTAATTGTGATGCTTCTCTCTGTCCTGCTAGATTTAGGAACCATGAGAGTCAGCACATTCAAATCCCAACTTTGCCACTCACTACTTGTGTGACCTTGAGCATTACCCGCTATGATACTTCTCTTCCTCAAAGAGTAAAGAATGATTTCTAAAACCCCTGCTTCATAGAGTTTATGTAAGGTATAAAGCACCTAGCTATAATTTACTCTCAGTCAGTGCCCTTTAAAAGAGCAGAAATTGTGCTTTTTTGCTTAATCTAGTCCCTTTCTGGTCATTGAAACTCAAATATTTGTTCACTGAATAAGTGAATGCATACTTTGCAAAATTAAGCTAATTAATGAATGGATTGCTGCTTTTTGATGCTGTGCCTTTTGTTGTTGGTCTGTTGTTTGGGTTGCAGGGATTATGGGCCCCTGCACATAAGATCTCTGCTCTCCTACTGAAATCTACTTTAGTCTTTTCCACACAGACTCACCTGAAAATTGGTTCTAGATTGTAATTTTGGCAAAAATACCCCCAAAGTCTAATGTGTTAGCACATCTCTCTTCTCAGGTTTGCCATTATCTCTTGGGTCTGGGGCTGATGGGAGAAAATATGACTCCCTTAGTTGCTGGCACAGAATCTAGTTTCCTAAATCTGCAAGACCCTCTCAACATCGCTGCCACCACCAGCCAATAAAACACTAAAAATGACCTATTTAACAGAACTATCACCTTGTTGTGAATATATACACTGATAAGTAAATTCCAGATGTAATTTTCATCTTAAAGTAGGAAAAATATTTCCCATAAATTCTCTTAAAATTTTATGCATGCATTTTCTTTTTTTAAATTAGTGAAAATCTGGAAATTTATTTTCTGTCTCTGCTGAAAGTGCCTTTATAGCCTTCTTTCCCCAAGAGATATTGATTTTTCAGTTGTTAAAGTTTTTTAAACTTTAATGTTATTCTCCATTCTAGACTATTTTCCAGGTATACATTATAAATGCTTTTGGTTAGTGGACAAAATGCTATTAATCACAGCTGCTATTTCTGTGATGGATTTCCATGGCAGGAAATCAAAACTAATTGAGTCTGTCAAGATTAAATGCCTTACTATGTCCATAAAGGAAACCTTATAGCACTGTGCTGGACCATTATTCTTCCTTTGAGAGTTCTAAAGTAGTCTGAAAACATTATAATAAATGAATAGTCAGCTAATTCTTTGAAATCATAAAACTAATTTGCTTTCTAGTTTTGCCACCTTTAAGAAAGCTCTTTAGGGGCTGGAAAGATGGCTCAGAGGTTAAGGCACTTGCCTCCAGTGCCTACGGACCAGGGTTCAATTCCCCAGTACCCAAATAATCCAGATGCACAAAGTGGCACATGCATCTGGAGTTTGTTTGCAGTGTCTGGAGACCCTGGCATGCCCATTCTCTCTCTCTCTCTCTCTCTCTCTCTCTCTCTCTCTCTCTCTCTCTCTCTCT
>PVHP010000093.1:29276-114907 GCA_004024765.1 Zapus hudsonius | reverse complement strand
GGAAAACATACCTTCTACAGAACAATGCCCCAGACAGCCTCTTTATTAGGAATGAGGGTTAGTCTGTTCTGTTATCCATTCTATTTAGCCAATACTGACCCTAGTGTAAGCTTTCTTCGAAATTTGCAACATGGCTCCTGCTTGAACTAGAAACAAGTCATATCACAATGACATTATTCTTAGAACGTTAGAAGCCTCACATAAGTGTACTTTAAAATACTGAGGTATGAAAGTGGGAAACTTTTCATTATTGTCCATTATCATCCTAGACTTCCACAATAGTCTTTTACTGTTATGTCAGCTTCAAAGAGCCAAAGCAACATCACACGTTTTCTCAGCATCGTTGCCAGGATGCTCTGATAGAAGACCCTCTTTGGTATCAAAATGGATTGCTTTCTAAACAAATCTAAATGCTCTCAGTAGTAGTGTGTTGTAGTTAACTTCTCACTGCTCCAACAAAGAACTGGTCCAAAAGCGGCTTGTGGAGGAATGGGTTTATTTTGGAGGGGAAACTCCATGATGGCAGGGAAAATGATGGCATGAGCCGAGGGTGGACATCACCTCCCACAGCACTGCAAACAGTGGCAGGAAGGTATGCCAAACACTGGCAAGGAGAAGCTGGCATATAACCCCATAAGCCTGCCCCCAACAACACACCTCCAACAAGGTTCCAATTCCAAAACTGCCATCAGCTTGGGAGCAAGCATTCAGAACATGTTTGTGGGGGACACCTGGATCAAACCATCACATAGTTTTACCTAGCTTTTAGTCTTGCTGTCCCACCCTAGCATAATATTTATAAAATTCCTTCATCATTAACAGAATACCAGTAGGAAGTGATGGATTCTTCTCTGCAACCAAAATATTCTTGCTGGTTCTATTTCATCGAAGGATTCAACTGGAAATATTTTGGTAGCAAATGATAAAAGACTCTATGTTTTCTTCTTTTTATAGCATCTGTAATACTACATTGTTTTTAACAATTATTCAATCTGAAAGAACATTTCAGATGACAAGTGAATTCCTTCTCCCAACTAAGTCTTCTTTAATAACATCCAGAGTCTATGAAAACATAAGTAGGAAAAGAGCCAGGTTTAGAACCAAATGTCTGAAAGCATTTGCTCTCATACAGAACAGCCACAGAATTATATGGGACTAGTTTCCAAATTCATCTTTCTCTTCTTTTCAAAGATCTACATATTTTGCCAGGCATGGTAAATCCCACTTTTAATCCCACTGAGCTGAGATTTTTGTTAAAATATTTTTATTTGCAGAGAGAGAGAGAGAGAGAGAGAGAGAGAGAGAGAGAGTATTGGAATGCCAGGGCTTCTTTCCACTGCAAACAAACTCCAGATGCATGTGCCACTTTATGCATTTGGCTTTAGGTGGGTGCTGGGAAACTGAACCCAGGCTGGCAGCCTTTGCAAGCAAGAACCTTTATCTGCTGAGCCATTTTCCCAGCTCCCTGAATTTAGATTTGAAGGATAATGGAATTAACTAGGCAAGAAGAAGTAGAGGGAGGGAGCTTTGAGAGGGCATTAAAAGCAGCAGCTAGGGCATGTGTGAGCTGAGGCCAATCTGAACATTGAAAAGGAAGGTTAGGCCATAGTAGAAACAAGAAGGTATCACGATGTGTTTTTACATAGGGATGATTAATATCCAGCTTGCTTGGAAAAGATCAGAGTCTTACGCATGGAGAATGAACTAAAGTGGGGCAATAGAAGGGATTGTCAACAGTATATAGTTTATGTGGTGAATATTATCCTAGCAGAGAGGTGATGAGAGCTTGGATTAGGGTAGTGACTGTGGGGTAGGAAAAAGTAGAAAGACTTGAGAGATATTTAGGAAGTAGAACAGCTAATACTCGGGCTATTTGTTGGCACAACAGTAGATCAAAGATAACTCAGTTTTCTAGCTTGCATAACAAGATAGATGAGGCTGTCTTCTAAAACGAGAAACATGGTGGTACCAAAACATGGCTTGTCCATACAAAGTTTCTACTTAATAAATAAAACAATAAAATAATATTTCAATAAATCCTTGTCTAAATCTGGGGGGAAAAAACAAGAAACATCAGACAATATGACCCCAGAGGAAGTTTGAAAACCATCTGTGTCCCTGACCCCATCGTCATGTGCAGGACAGGAAAGACATTTCTGAAAGATGAGGTCAGTCTCATTCATCCATTCATCCTGTCTGCATAACCACCAACATGGCGAAATTTTTAGTCTCACTGAGTCTTTGTTAGCCAAAGCCAATTATAATAAATAGTGCAGATTGAATTGTCAACAGCATGTAGTTTATATGGTGAAAATTGTCCTAACATGTAGCTTTAACACATTTTAAAATGTAATGCTAATTTTATGCTCATATTTTCTTCAAAATCAAAGTTTCATGTTGCTTTGTTTTTAATTCCTGTATGTTTGTGTGTGTACAAGTGCATGTGTTTGAGGTGTCGGGGCCAGAGGACAACCTCAAAATGTCATTTCTCAGGAATGCCATCTACCTGTGTTTTTAAAGATAGGGTCTCTTCCTGATGGGGAGCTCACCAATTGTGCTAGAATGGCTGACAGCAAGCTCCGGGGATCTGCCTTCTTTGCCTGTCCAGCACTGGATTACAGGGCGTTCCTGCCAGGCTTGGTGTTTTCACATGGGTTCTAGGATCAAGCTCAGGCCCTCATGTTTGCACAACAAGTGGCATGATGGCAACTGAGCCATCTCCCCAGCACTCTCGTTGCTTTTTATAGATCATGTGACTGGTGTGCTGCCTATTGAGCTAAGAGGACGAATCATTGCTTTTTCAAAAATGTACCTTTTAAAGCAATATTAAAGCAGTCATTTTGTTTTAAAGTCACTAATGTATTTTCTCTTCAAGCATTTTGTGTGTGTGTATTGAATTGGAATTTTGAGGGGCGCATAATTTAACAAGATCTCACTCTGTAGCCCAAGCTTGCCCTGAACTCACAGCAATACTCCTGCCTCTGTCTCCTGAGTGCTAGGATTACAGGCGTGGTGTGAAAGTTTTACAATAATAGCTAAACTCTTAGGGCAATATTGAGTTTCTATTAAGATATATGCAAGACAAGAAATGAAAAAGAACCAAGAAAAGCATACATTTTTCTCCTCCATAAAAGAAGATTCATACTTTATTGACATCTACATGTTTCATTGAAATTTACATTTAAGAAACACTTGTATTGACTCCCTGTTATATGACAGGTAAAGTTTTCATTTTAAGAAATTGATATTTTTAATGAACATTATTTGTCAGAGCTGCAAATTCAAGCCAAGATCACACAATTTCCAAGAAGTATGGAAAGGTGCTTAGATCTGCATCTTTTCCCTGCAAGTCAGCGCTCTTCCTCCCTCTGATGAATCTTCCTACATCATCTTCCAACCACTCCCTAGATTACTGCGCTTATTTCTACCTTCTATAACCAGACTGGTACTGATGAAAGCCTTCTCACTGATTATTCAGCCTCTCTTTTAAAGTAGATCACCTGATGTCCAGTAGTTCTCAAAGTACTATTTGGTATACATTTATTATATGGCTTTGTAGACTCTTACATAGCAAGTTTTCATTAACAGGCACCAAAAAAAAATCTAAGTTAGTAGTTGAAGCATCTTGTTACCAAAATCAACAACGTATTGTGGAGGAGCAATTAATTATGGGGAGGAGCATACTGGCTTTTGAAATCAAGCCAACATGTAATTTATCTTTAACTGGTAGCTTTGCCTCAAGCCAACTGCTCCTCAAAATTACATTTCTAACATACAAGCAAAACACAGTATAATAAAGATTAAGATTCTGAATAGACAGGAACTGAAATTTCCTAGTTTACTCCTAATCATTGGCATAGAATTAAATATTAAAGTATGGCCAGCATGGTGGCACACATCTTTAATCCCAGCACTCAGGAGGCAAAGGTAGGAGGATCGCCATAAATTGGAGGCCACCCTGAGACTACATAGTGAATTCCAGGTCAGTCTAGGCTAGAGTAGCACCCTAGCACCTCAAATAAAACAAAATAAATTAAATTATGTAACCTCAAGACAATGAAAATCATGATATAATCTCTTTTAAGTGATAGAACTTTTATTCTACTTATATAATATTCTAAATTTGAAATTGCCCATTTTATAGTCAATGTAATCAAAACTTCCATCACAAATACTTAGTTTACATTAAATAGGACCTTAGAAAGCTCATAAGTTTATAAGTATTACTATAGCTCAAGAATTATTTACCCTTTAACCATTTTTGCAAAGTGCCATGTGATACCATCAAATAAGTAATTAATTTGATCAAGGCTGACTCCAAACTAACCCTAACCCTAACCCTCAGCTGTCTGGGACCATCATGCACATTACATTTTCTACTACAGCGGAATTTTTCTGTGAGAACAGAGACTATGTCTTCTTCATACTTCCTCACAATACTTAATACTAATTCTTTTTCAGTCTTTGAATTGAGTCCATCTCTCTATCTATCTTCCTCCCTGCCTCCGTCTCTCTCCCTCTTCCTTCTTTCCTTGCTCTCTCCCATTCCCCATCCCCTCCCTCCTTCTCTTCTACAAGGTGTTTAAAGCAAAGGACTCATGACATAGAGTCAAACAGAACTGGAAATGAGTTTGAATCTTTGTGGTTAGATAAGTGAGCCTGGGAAAAGATGTTCATTTTCCCATGGGAAGAGATCATAATCAGGGGTTTGGGAAGCGGCTACACAAGTGTGAGGACCTATGTGCCCTTGGTGGGTGTGATGGCTCAGCCATAATCCCAGTGCTTGGGGGACAAAGACAGGATCCCCAGGGCAAGCTGGCTAGCTAGATTAACTAAATCAGCAAGCTCTGGGTTCAAGTGAAAGACCCACTCAGGAATCAAGTGGAGAGTGATCAAGAAAGATACCCACCACAACCGGCTTTCCAGGGTTTTGAAAATGAAGTGGTGTTGAATTTTGTCAAAAGCCTTCTCAGCATCAATTGAGATGACCATGTGGTTTTTGCTGTTGAGTTTGTTAATGTGGTGAATTATATTTATCGATTTGCGAATGTTGAACCATCCCTGCATCCCTGGAATGAAGCTGACTTGGTCAGGGTGAATTATAGACTTGATGTGGGTTTGTATTCGGTTTGCTAGGACTTTATTTAGAATTTTTGCATCCAAGTTCATCAGGGATATGGGTCTGTAGTTTTCTTTTCTTGTTACATCCTTGCCTGGTTTGGGAATTTGGGCAATGGTAGCTTCATAAAAGGAGTTTGGGAGTCTACCCTCTTTTTCTATGTCCCTGACAAGCTTCAAAAAGAGAGGTTTCAGTTCTATGATGAAGGTTTGGTAGAATTCAGCAGAGAGACCATCTGGACCTGGACTTTTCCATTTCGGGAGGTTCTTGATTACCGATTCAATCTAATTCATTATGGACAATAAAAAAAAAAAAGAAAGATACCCAATGTCAACATACACATACATGCATATCACACACAAAAATAAATAAATAAAATAAAAGTAGAGCTGGGAGATGGCCTGAGACTGAAGTTCTGAGTTCAATTCCCTAGCACCCATGTAAACAATTGTGCGTGATCACACACACCTATGACCCCAGTCCAGAGGAGATTAGAGACCAAAGAATCACTGGGGCCCATGTAAACCACAGCTCTGCATTCAGAGGCATCCCTTCTCAAGGAAATATACGAATGAATAATAGAGGAAGGACACTCAATATTCTCCTCGTCTCTGCACACCAGTGACCAAATGTACAAGCTAGCACATACACATGTTAACACCACACACATGTGCACACAAACATACCACATATTATGCAAGCAAAATTAAATTAAATTAAATTTAAAATATTTTTTAAAAAACAATGCCTACCTCTCTTTTTCTGAATATTAAGTGAAATAACCTATAAGGAACTCACACAAGGCCTTACATCTAGAAATTACTCAATGAAAATTTGTTTTAAGGTCTTTTCTGCTTTCTCTAATTTTTTCTTTTTTTGATTTTTTAAAATATTTTATTTATTCATTTTCAAGCAGAGAGAGAGAGAGAGAGAGAGAGAACACCAGGGCTACCACCTTGTGGGTCTGGCTTATGTGGGTCCTGGGGAATTGAACCGGGGGCCTCAGGCACTGGAGCCAAGTGCCTTAACCACTGAGCCATCTCTCCAGCCCTTTTTCTTCTTTTTTAACCTATTATAGAAAAGTAAAAAGTCTGGGGAAATGGCTGAGTGAATAAAATGCTGGTCATGCAAGCATGAGGAGCTGAGTTCAATTCCCAGGACACACAGAAAAAGCCAGGTGTGGTGATGTGTTTATAATCCCAGCGTTGGGAAAGCAGATAGGAAAGATCCCTGGGGCTTGCGATTCTAGCTGAATCAGTGAGCTCCAGGTTCAGTGAGGGACCCTGTCTCATAAAACAAGCTTGGAGCTGGGGAGATAGCTTAGTGAGTAATCCCGCTTGCTGTGCCTACATGATGATCTAGTTCAGATCCCTAGAACCTGTGTGTAGCTCGCTGGTCAGCCAGTCTGCCCAAAGCTGGCAGCTCCATGACCAGTGAGAGATTCAGTCTCAAAGAAAGAAAGTGGAAGAGCCATAGAGGAGGGCATCTGAAATGTCGTTTGGGATTGGACTCAGGGCCTGGAGCATGCTAGGCAAGTACTATGCCTCTGATCCACAACCTTAGCTCTTCTGTTAAAATATTCTTAAATTTTAATTCAGTAACTCAACTTCCATGTGATGTGTTTTCAGCAATATAGATAAGTCACCCAAAAAAAACCACTATATTATGTTATTTGAAATGAGTGCTGAGTCACAAAATTTCAATTATAAGCCAAGGAAAAATGCAATTTTCACATAACTAGGTCTTAATTTTAAAAAAAGAGTATTGTTTCTAAAGGTAGTGTTTAAAAGTTTTTAAAATATACTGTTTAATATGCTTGTAAATTATTTGTGTGTACATATATGCACATGAGCACATGCCAGGCCCTCTTATCACTGCAAATAAATTCCAGATGAATGAGCTACTTTCTGCATCTGCTTTTACATGTGTATGGGGAATTGAATCCATACTGGCAGGCTTTGCAAACAAATGCCTTTAACTGCTGAGCCATTTCCCCAGCCCTTAAGAGTTTTTTTTTATTAGTAAAGATTAGCTAAAACTAAAGGTTATAGCATACTAGAGAAAATTATGAACAGAGAAATATGCACTAATATTAAATGGCAACCAGTACCTTAAATATCCTTCCTATTTCTCTTTTCTATTCACCAGCTGCATTCACCAACTAGCTGAAAGGTCAGAATTACTCCATGCCTCCACACAGGAAGTGGACAATCCAGCCTTCTCTTTTTCTAGCATTCTTGTCAACAATTTAGAAGCATCAAAAAATTGCCTCTTATAAGAATAATATTTAACAACTACAATTTATTAAATGCCCATCATATACCATGAATTATACTAAGCAGTTTTCACAATTTTTCTCATACAGAAGAAATGACAAGACTCAGAGATGTGGTCCTGTGATTTATCCAGGACCACATGCCTGTCTTAGTGGTTACACTGGGAGGAAGGAAAGAAGGAATAAGGGGCAATATTAAGATACTGCTCACCATTAATCTCAAAGCAGAATTGAGATTCAAACTCAAATGCATTTGACTTCACTAACCCATGTTACTACTTAAATTGTTGGCTCTGAAAAACCAGAGGAGAGACCTAAATGAGTTAACTTAAAATGGTACAAAAATTTATTAACTATCTACAGACACTAAATTTATACATTAGCATATCTTAAGTTCATGAAAAATTTTATTCTACAATTTTTCAGCAATCAGCATTCATAGAATCATATGAATATAAATAATGTGAATAGAACATGTAAATATTAGCATATATTGAAAGTTAATGTAAATATAATTAGGCTCCACTTATGGTATAGTTTTAGGAATGAATTAAACTATAGAAATGTTTCATAAACTTCCATTAATTAACCCCACCAAAACATAATGGCTAGAAATGAGAATTTTATGATGAAATTAATAAGTAAATTATTCTTCCTTATTAATGATGCAAATTGCAAGAATATTCTCTTACCCTTGAATAACATTTAGCTTTCCTTGTTGAGGTTTCTTAGAATAGTTCACAATACTTTTGTTCAGATGACATAATTGTTTACAGTAGTTTTGTTATTCATGTCCAGGAAGTAGAAATCAAATCTCCTTTGAAATCTTTATGTCTAGTACAAAACTTTATATCTAGTATAAAATAGAGTTATAAAATTATATTTCAATAAAAAAGTTATCTGAAGTCGAAGAAAAAAATGAGGATATTTTTGTTCTATTATTTTTGCATCTTTTAACTAAATCTTCATCAGTTTACATAAGAATCATATGACAATATAACTTACTTTACAGCATCCTAAGTGTTACACAGAAAATAATTATAGTTTTTAGAACTAAATTTGTCCATTTTATTTTATTACTATATTTTACCCATTTAATTTCATTTTCTTAAACTTTTGGGGGCTTTGTTTAGCTAGTAATTGTGTATTCAATAGTACAATAATTCTATTCATACATCATGTTGTAAGCATTTCAAGTCAATGGGAATTCATTAAGTATCATTTACTAGACATTTCTGAGCTCTAAGAAAAGATAAAAATAGAAGATTTTGAAAGAGACTTGTAGCAGGAGAGTAAGATCAATACAATAATCAAGTTATAAAGTGCTGCCGGGTGTGGTGGTGCACGCCTTTAATCCCAGCACTTGGGAGGCAGAGATAGGAGGATCACCATGAGTTCAAGGCCACCCTGAGACTACATAATGAATTACAGGTCAGCCTGGGCCAGAGTGAGACCCTACCTCAAAAAACAAACCAAAAAAAAAGATATAAAGTACTATGAATAGGAGCAATTCATTCTAATTGAGTGCACATGTAATGGAAAAACTGGACAAGAAACTAACATTGAATATGTACAATGGGGTCTTTATTGACAAACATTACGTTATTCAGTCCATAACAAGTTGACAGGTATCAAGAAACTTCGCTTACTTTTCAAAAGTGTTGGTTTCTTCTTCACTGTGATATATAAAGTAGAAAACCTCTCCCAAAATAAAGTTAAAATTGTCTAGGCTCATAAAAAAGCAAGCTTCATACAACTGGATGTAAAGCCAAGGTACCCAGTTCACCTGACCCAGCTGCTGATTATAGCTGCTCAGTGTGGACCCCTCCTCCTCTTTCTTTCCTGAAGTTGCTAGCTTCTGCAGCTGAGCCTGGGGGGGGGGGGGCGGGCGGCTGGAGAACCACCCAGAGGAATTACCTAGCAATGCAGAAGCCTGTATAGTTTTGTACTCCCTGTTTCCTCTCTCTCAAAAGATAAGGAGCTTTGCTCTTCATGCTCTCTCTCCATCATTGCCTGGAAACACCAGTTTCAGTTATGAGAGTGATTAGAGCCCTGTCTGAATCTTACCTGAGTCCACATTCCCAGTACAAACACATCCTAATGCAAATGAAGGGTCCCTGTCTCATGTCTCTAATTGCATGCATACTAACCCATCCCAGAGCACTGAAATCTATTCATTTGAGTTTATTTTAATTTTTATTAAAGGTTATGCTCTTTTATCCCCCTCTCCTCCACTCCCATTCCGCTGAAGACCATCCTCAGTGGGGTTATTTGCAATGACTAACAATCTTTCAGCCCTTTCTTCCACAAT
Source organism: Zapus hudsonius (assembly GCA_004024765.1). NCBI lineage: Eukaryota > Metazoa > Chordata > Mammalia > Rodentia > Dipodidae > Zapus > Zapus hudsonius. The sequence continues at coordinate 105,202 of PVHP010000093.1, read as the reverse complement.
GTTCCCTGAGCCATGGTGGGTGTGTTAGCAGTCTGATTTATTGTTGAGCTCTCTGCTGCCTCTGGATTTCTGCTTGGATGAGTTTTTGAGTGACCACAGTGTCTGTCACTATATCCCTGGAGCTGCTTGTCGGGCTAGCAGTGAGAGCAGTTTTTCTCCATAAATGGAAATTGTGTTTTGCTTGATCACTAACAGTAATATTACAGTCACATATGGGTTGCAATGCTTTTCCGTCCCTCCCCCCCCCATGAAGATGAAAGATGAAGTTCTAACCTCAGAACCTCAGAGTGAGACTTGGTTTGTAAACATGGTCTATGAAGATGAACTTATTTAAGATGTGGTCATGCTGTAATAGGATGGGCCCCTAATCCAGTATGATTAAAGGCATCATAAGACAGTGACAATGTGAAGACAGAGATGCAAAGAAGAATGTCATGTGACAAGGAAGGCAGAGATTGTAGTTATGCAAGCCACAGAATGCCACAGATGGCCAATGAGCCGCCTACAAGCCCAAGTGAAAGAGGACCAGAAGCCCAATCAGCTTGGGGCTGAGCCGTGTTGAGCACAGCCCTCCTGGCTCCTGGATTTTGAGCATCAGGCTCCAGAGCTGTGAGTCAACACTGCTGTTTTAAGCCAAATAGCTTGTGCTACTTTATTCCAGTAGCCCTAGGAAAACAATACTCAATATGAGATGGATACATGACATGAGATTTTTTTCCCTGTCTCTGAAAAGTTTGTCTTATTCTCACTTCTTATTTCTTTCTTTTAACCTTGATCTAAACAGAATTTCCCCTTTGTTTGCCTACCTTATAGTCTATATGTTTATACATCTTTATTCTTGCATTGACTTAGGTTTTACACTTATGAAAACTTATCTAAAATGTACATGTCCTGATTTCTAAGACATAGGGAAGAGTTGCAGGAATGAGGCTTTGTTCCCTGTTCAAGTACTCAGAAGAGCCCTCTCCCACACAGGCTGAGACAGGAGCGTGCTCTTTGGTTTGCCCATCCTATACCTTACTGCCATTTAGTGGCATTTTCTATGATGGCTGTCATAGTCAGCCACATGCCGCTGGGATGAATCTTCAAACCAGGCACAATTTGGGGGAGGAAAGTACTTATTGAAACTACAGATTGAGGGGAAGTTCCTTAACAGCAAAAGAGGCTATCCCCTCTTTCACCGGTCTGAGCAGAGAGAGAAACCATCACCAACACCATACACACAGAATAGCAAACAGGCAGGAGGGCCAAGGAGAGAATTTCTTCTCCTTCATATAGCCTTAGGGTGGGGTCTTGCAACCCTTCCCCACACTTAATGGCTTTCTGAGTCTCTAGAATTTCCTTCCTGCACTGCCCACACAGGAAAGGACGTTTACTTCTAACTTCTTTGAGCTTCTTTACATCCTGCCCCTTGCTGAGAGGATGCCTTCCTGTGAACATCCTCAGAGACCCACCCAAGATAATTAAAAAGATCAAGTTGACAACAAAACCTAACCATCACAATGGCCAATAGATATATCTTTGTCATCAAGAGCTAGGATCAAATCCAGAATCTCCTTGCATAGCTTGAGTAAGTTTTGTTTTGTTTTCCCTTCTTCCTGTCCCCAAACTGCTGGGGGCCCTCGTCAGTGGGCTTGATGAACCAGTCCATGGGATAGGGGGTTATGGATTGTACAAGTGGTAGCTAGTTTTTATGTGTGTATTTGTGTGTGTTGTTGTTGCTGCTGATGATGCTGTTGCTGCTGAGGGGGGCAATGACTCTGGATATTCTCCCCCACCATGGTTCATACAATCTTTCTGCTTTACTGTTGAGTTCTTAAGGGTTTCTGAATTTCTGCTTTGAACTGTGTTGGGTATCCTCAGACACTGTCTCAGTTATCCTTTCACAAGTCATCCGACTTGCTGTGGAGGTAGGTCTCTTGCTCATCTCACCATTTCCTCAAAGGCTTCGTTTGGGCTCTTCGGTAAGGTTTTTTATCCTAACTCTGAGTTTACTCACCAGTCAAATGGAGTAACAGTAGTGTCAGTTCTATGAGTTCTTATAAGAAAAGCATGATACAATATCTTTAAAGCCCTTAGCATAGTTTACATAATAATATCTTAGTAGTTGTTATAGGTAAGTAAAACCTGTCTCCTTAGAATCATGTCAAATTGTTATACATAAATCTATTATGGGAAAAATTTTAAAGTTTTGTCAATACCAGAAGGAAATGGAAGAATTCCACCTCCCACAGACACAAGGCTTTATTATTAGGTCAGAAGACCCACTCTCTTTTTCCCCTTCAAATAGGCTAAAAAGAGAGAAGAGATTCTCCAGCTCTTAAGAAAGCAAAGAGAAGAACGGATCTCGGTGAGCCTGACAACGAAACATTTGGGTAACTCCAAGGGAATGATCTGTCAAATGCTCAGAGGCTTTGTGGGTTGATTGAACCTTTAAGTATGTACTCACAGTCTCGAGTCTTCTATACACCGAAGAAGGGAAAGGACAAAGATTACATAATGTGACAGGCTGTGACAAGCCAGGGCTATCTCCAGAGAGTAGTGCAACTTCCCTGGCAGAAGAAATGAGCTGTGATTATCAGTGATTGTATCATTAACATATACATATATATTTGTATATGTTTGTTTTACAGTGATCTTTCTAGATCATAGAAAAATAAATGCTAAATGATGACAAATTTAATAATAGCACACTCTTAAACTTATGGGTATTCAATCATATACTTCTGAATGAACCTTAAATCCTCTAATATGGATATTTCTGAACCAATAGCTTTCAGATATAAAAAGCTAGCCCTTATATATATTCTGTGATGATTTTACCTTGGATTTTTTTCAAGTAATATATTTCAGTTAGTGAAAGAATTGGACATTTTCCCTTGTGATTTTTTTCTAGAAAGAACTGGTTTCCTTACCATATAAGCCTAAGGCCAAAGTATCCCCCAAAAGGTAAGTATGCCAAAATTATTCTCAAAATTACTTTACTTAATATCAAAAAGCACTTTTTATATATTTTTATTTATTTGAGAGAGGGAGAGAGAGAATGGGCACATCAGGGCCTCTTGCCACTACAAACAAATTCCAGGTGCATCTGTTGCTTTTAGGTCTGATATTTATGTGGATACTGGGGAATTGAACCCGGACCTGCAGGCTTTGAAGCAAGCACCTTTAGCCACTTAACCATCTCTCTCCAGCCCTAAAGAAGCACTTCTCTTTTTTTATTCTCCTACCAACAAATCTTCTAAAACTCCACACCACTGTAGTTTGGTTTTCTTGCATCAAATAAGCTTTCTTCTCCTCAAAGGTACTAAAGATTAGCATGTATCTATGGAATATGCAAGCATAAGTTGGTGTAAAGTGGAGAACAAACAAACCTTAAGTCTCTGTTCTTGTTCACTGTCCCCTTTTCTTATCCTGCACTACTGTATTCACCCCACCATCATGCCCTCCAAGGTGCCCCTCCCCCCACTCTTGCCTGCCATCCATGAACAGGTCTTATGGAAGACCAGGTCTGATGGCATCAGTTACAGGTAACATTGCCACAACTAAGTTCAGGTAGCAAAAGGCTTTAACTTGTCAGTGATGGATACTAGAAGGGAACGGGGAGCATGCTCTAGAAAACAACTGAAGGCACTCATCAAAGTGCCCCTAACTTAAAAAAAAAAAAAATTTTTCATTGTCACTAAAAACCAGTGTGGCTAACCCAACATTAATCTGATAAACCTTTTCATACTGTGTAGAGAAGAAGTTACAAAAGAAATAAAATTTTGAATATTATTTTATTGATTATGGTGGCTTACTCCTTTAATGTTACTAAAAGCAATAGCCTTACAGACTGATTATGTCTATACTGATTTTTAAAACTTCTTTTTAATATAAAAAAGGCATTTAATTATCTATCTTGCCTACATCTTCTATAACTTTTAACTTCTTGCTTTTTAGCCAGATGATATGCTTGACTTATTCAAATGATGGATAAAGACTTCTACATGCTATGTCTGGATGCATTAGATTTCTGCACATATTCTCACAGAACATTCCTGCTACTACCCACTTTGACCCACCTGAGTACATTATTTACAGATAATTCTTAGTTACTTAATTTATTTTCTGCTTCTTAATAGAGCCTCTCTATCATGAAGCCTGAGGTTCATTCCATTCCACAATGACATCTCCTTTCTCTGATCCTCTTACAGTTCCTGTATGTCACTCTTCTGGCAATTAATCATGTACTACTCTGTGCTCATATTTTATAATTCTTTGACTCATTATCTCTTACATTATTTTACATTTCATGTATTTTCTGCCTTATCTATAATGAGATTATAAGCTCCATGAGAAATTGGCCCATCCAATGTGCCTGCAAGTTAGAATTCAGGATACATTTATTTGAAAAAAACAGGAGTATCATGTAATTCAGTATGAGCTAATTCAGAATTTGTGCATCTATGTGTTAATTTATAAACATTTTAAAATTTTTATAAAGATTTTTCCCTCCATCCTTTCCTCTCTTGCCTAAAACCTCCTACATACATAAATGCAGCTTTATCATTCCTCCTTCAACATATCTTAGAATAATCCATGTCCCCTTCTATCAGAAAGAACTAGAGAGATGGATATGGTGTCACATGCCTTTAATCTCAGCACTTGGGAAGCAGAGATGGGAAAACTGCTGTGAGTTCGAGGTCACTCTGAGACCACATAGTGAATTCCAGGTCAGCCTGGGCTACAGTGAAACCCTACCTGGAAAAACCAAAAAAACTAAAAAAATTTAAAAAGAAAGAACTGGAAAGTATTTTCACAGTGGCATTTAACAGTAATATATTAATTATTCAGCCCTGGAATGTTTGCATCTTATAAGATGACTAAGTAAAATGAACAAGTAATCCAAAGATATCAACTACTAATGATAAAACACCAGGTGTGTTATTCTTGGGTAAGCAAAATATTTAGAGTAGGAGGTCTTCTTCCATGCCTTTCAAATTACACTTTACAGTATAATAGTGGCTATCCCATTTATGTTTATACTTGGTTGAAACCTAGTGTATATTCAGAATCTATAATAGTTTTCATTGGGGAAATATTCTAAAGTTGTTTAATGCTACATTGCACTTATGAAAACATAGTTTTGTGTATAAGAAGTAACTCATATTATTACCAACAGGAAAGTGTCACCAGAGCCAGATAAACACGAGAAAGAAGAAGTCAAAGCCTTGGACTGATTGATTGACACAAGATAGAGAATGACCGATATTTATCTTCACTTTTGAAGCAACCTATCCTTAATTAGTGTTATCAGGTCACTGACAGCTAAAGTAGACAAAGAGATAGAAGTTAGATGCACATATTTCCAGGAACTTTACCAATTATTGAACATTTACATTTACTAGACTAAAACAAAAGCTAACTGTGCAAACAGATTTCATCAGTTATTTAATACACATGTACGTATTGTATATATTGTGACTATTGTGTTTAATATCACACCATAATCATCTTATACTATCAAATTGTTGTTATTTGAAGGGTATTTCCAGAATTTATATATTTGATTTGTATTATGAATAGTAGATTAAAAAATCTTTACCCTCCAACTTGTTAGACTATCAATAAAAATAAGGAAATGGAGATGACAAAGAAATCCTGAAAACTTAGTTTTCTTTTTTAAAAATTCTTTTTCCAAAGTTTGGCTTATTCCATTTCTACATGTCTAAAATGAGACCCAAATCCCTTCTCACCATTTCTGTGAATAATTGTCTCAGCATGCCTGTTTTACACACCGGTCATAACCCTATTGCCAACTTACCTCATTTTTAAGGCTTATTTCCTCTAGCATATCTGGAAAATAGAAGCTTAAGGGTTTGCCCCTTCTGCATTGTCCCAGTGGCATAGTTAAAATTCAAGGACTCTATCACTTAAAAGAAGTGGTAAGTGGATACTGGGGGCAACTGTAATTTTCTGACACAAAACTATTTGAAGAAAAAAAAGTGAAAGAAATCAGCCCTTGAAAGGAGACATTTTACAGGTTACAGATTGGCCATCCCATCCTGACACCTTTAACTTAGGCTACACAAAGATTAAATGAAGAAAAGCGGGGCAAGTGTCTTCCCACCATAATAGTTCTCTCTCTGCTTAGATAACCAAGACCTTCCAAGGAGAGTGTATGTTAGATGTGAGAGATTCTAATAAGAACACAGGCAAGGGCTGTGAGTGAACTTGTCACTGGGTCAGCGCTCATCCTGCTGGTGCTGCTGTTCTCTATAGTTACAGACGTGTGAGCTCCCTCAAAGTCTCAGCTGAGCCTGAACCCCTGCCCCTTCTACCCCAGTTTTAATAAGCACCCCAGGCGCATCACTACTTTCTTGACCGCTGTTCTGAAAAGCACGGTGAAAAGGAAAACAAAAGCAAGCTGGGACCAAAAGTCCACAGCCAGGATAGGCGCTCTGCTATGCTTCCCAGCAGGACAATGTGCACTGTGTTACATTTTCTTTACTGTAAGAAACCAATATAAAACAAATACTGTGGGAATTTAGAAGAGATGGGTGCAGATTGAGAGCTAAGGTGCTTGTGAAATCTGCAGAGGCAGCAGGAAACATTCCCTCCTGGGGTGCGGGGCTGTCATCTTTCTATCCACCTAAGGCTGAATTCCACCAATCACTCCCACCTGCCATCCTGTGTCCCACAAAAGGAAGAAAGGCTTTCTTGCTGAGATCTGGAACACTCCAGCTTCTAAAAGAATACTTCTTCTGTGGGTGCTCTTCAAGCCCTATCTGAAGTCCACTGACAGTAGACCCACTGCCTACATCTAATTGCTACCCTCCCTCGCTGATCCTTTCCCAGGTGCAGCCAAGGTACCGGGATTGGGGCCCCAGATTGGGAGCCTTGAGTCCCTTTTGGCCCACACCCGCAGAGCTGGATTTGGCTATGGCCCCGGAGAGTGTGGGCGAATGTGATCCTGTTTGGGGGAATCTCCAGCGGATTTCGGAGATGCCCGTCTGGGATTTCCCTCTCGCTCCCCCCACAGGCTGGGAGAGTCCCGAGCTTAGTGGGTCGGGCAAAGCCGTCGGGGGCGGGCCAGTCGACCGGGCTGCCCTCCCTGCAGTGACGTCCCCGGAGGCGGAGAGGACTCCTCCCAGTGCGGGGTCGTCGGTCCTTGGGAGATGCGGCCGCCGCGCTCACAGTCGTCGTCACCCGTCGGCCCCCTTCTCCTCCTCGACTCCGGAGTGTGTGAGCGCGCACCCGGCTTGGGCCATGCGGTCAGCCGAGGCTCTGCTGGCCGTGCTGCTGGCGGTGCTGCTGGAGCGAGCGAGGGGTGCCAAGGGTCGCGGGCTGAGCGGTGAGTGCGCGCCCTGGGGAGTGGGCTGCAGCCGAGGACGCCTAGGTGCACCCCGTGCGCCCCAGCAGTGGACGACTCCCGGGCCACCGCCGCTCCTGGGCTGGCTTTCCGCGGGGTGGGAAAGGAGAGAGATGCCCAGTCCATCGGACTCCCTGGTTTCCAGAGAGCAAACGACTGCGGCCAGCTTGCTAGTTGCTGGAAGTCCGTTCCCGCCCAGGGTGGCCGGGAGGGGACGGTGTGCGCAGGCTGGGTGGGGCAGTGGGGAAACTTGCTCCAGCGGGTCCCTTCAGCCTGCATCCTCGAGCATCGGCTGCAGTGCCTGGACCCTCCGCGGGGCTAGCTCCCGCCCCGGCCCCTCGGCTGTCCCGCGGGTTCCCGAGCAGGGCTGTGGGAACCCTGCCTGTTGCTCGGGGTCTCCTCTGCGGAGAGGGTGTCCATGTCCACACCGGGAATGGGAGCGTTTAGAGATCGGGAAAGCTGCCGGGTCAGCGGGGTCGGAGCCCCGCCCGGCTCGGGAGAATGACTCTCTGCTTCCTTTCTGTCTGTCTCCGCAGCCTCGGAATCGGACCCCAGAGGAGGTACAGTGATCTGGCTTCTTGCCTCTTCCTGCAGAGATGCGTGTTACTGGGAGGGTATCTGGGCCTTTGGGGTGGGGGGTGGGGGTTCTCATGTGCTGACAACTTGGGCATGAGGGATGTCCCGACCTTCTGGGACTGATTTAAGGACTCTAAAGTTGGTTTCAGGATGGGGGTGTGGTTCGGAGTAGGGGGGTGGACAATTGAACTGCTTGGGTTAAGTCTGCGTGGCTGGACACTTGATGGGGACCCTCACCCCCGCCCTCCCTTCCCCTTCCTGCAAATGAGAAGAGAGACACTTCCTGAAGGCAGGGAAACCAGATGGGTTCCTAGGCCTCCTTCCAGCTCTGGTGCTCTCTGGCACTCACTCCCAGACTGGGGACCTTACAGGAAACTCCAGCAAGACGTTTAGGCTTTCCCTTAACAACCCAGCGTGGAAAATGAAGGCTGCCAACCTATGTTATGCTAGTGACCAGGCTGGGAAAGCCCGTGGGAGTTCTTTTGCCTTTCTCCTGCTGCTTGACTGGGAGCCACCAGGAGGAATCATGGAGCTTGGCTGACCCAGGCTCCTCCCCAGTGTTCATGGCATCCACACCTCTCTGGAACATCTCCAGGGTGAGAAAGTCCAGTTTGTGGGCCCTCCTCATCTACCTGGGACCGGTCCATCCGTCTGTCTTGTTAGATATCCTTTAGCAGCAACAGCTTCTCCTACAAGGGAACTCTTCCAGGTTATTGCTCATGGAGATTTTCTTTGTAAGAGGGACGAGAGGAGAAATCTAAAATAAAGATTTGCTGGAGCTCTCTGGAAAATCTTACATGTGCTCTTTCCCAATTAGCACTAATAGTGTGCCTGTCTGTGGCCTATTGTGCTGTATCCTGGACAGTCCTGGGAATAATGAAGGCTATCTGGCTCCCTGCACAATTGCAAAATAAGCTGGGGGAATGAGAACATTCCAGAAGATCTGGGAAGAGGTCCCCAAACCCAAACCTTTACTCTGTGGCCAGCAATTCACACCTAGAGCCAACATTTTAGCTCTTTTATTGCGGGCATGACTCTCCTTGTTGAAATGTGGTTTTATTTGGTACATTTAGATCCAGAATCATGCTGTGGACTCCTGTGAGCTAGGAACTAGCATTGGTTTCTGTACCTCCACCAAAAGTACAGTATTGAACAAAGGAATAATGGGTTTATGTTTCAGCTGCAGCAAGACTTCAATCATCCAGACACAAGCTGGGGCAGCTGGTACTACTCACTGTGAACACTTTGCTTCTCACTGCTCAATGGAATCCTATTCATTTGTCTGAAAGGGTCTTCAGCCCTTCAGATATCAATCAAGTGAGACATTAAATGGGCTGCCAGTGCTCTCAGGTAGGCAGCAGAGGCAGCAGTCACTACAGTTCAGTGATCGTGGCATGACTTTAGAATCAGAACTGGATTCTGACTCTGGAAATGCTCTGGTAACTCTGTGACCACAGACAAATCATTAACTTCTCAGAACCTCAGCTTTTTCATTTATAAAATGAGGCATAAGGAATATCTACATTAGGGAATTGTTTTGAGGATTAAAAGAGAAAAATGGTGTATATAAATGCAAACCCCTTGTCATCATTAACGGGTTGTTTTTAGGTAAGGGGACTGACAGTAGAGAAACCACATGGATCTGATGCTCCTAGATTCTGCTCACACCAGAGACTGAGGGAATTAGTCCTGCCACATTAGACAGGGGTTTCTAGAGCAGAGGAATCCATGACTGACTTCAGAATGCCTCTCTGACCTGAAGGAACTACTTAACAAGAACACTCACTTTGAGTTAGTCCCCTGAGACTCCCTAATGGCATGAATGTCTTATTTATGTGCATTAAGTGAAACTATAAATCTTCATCAACTCCTACTAAAAAGATTGAAAAGTTAGTCTGCTCTTCAACAATCTATAATGGAACAAAAACATGGATTCCCTGCTCAACATGTGCATCAGAGGTTAAATCACTGCAACTCAATGTTGGAAGGATTACCCAGTTTCTTTGGGAACCCCAGCAGATGAGTGATCAGACTTCCTGCCCAGAGCTAGCTTTGTTCAATGGTTCTAAATATCCCTGGTATACTTTATTGGAACACTAAAACAGGTCGCCTTCTTTTCTTCTTCAGGGCAGCTGCTCTGCCGAGGAGGGACACAGAGGCCTTGTTATAAAGTCATTTACTTCCATGATGCTTCTCGAAGACTGGATTTTGAGGAAGCCAAAGAAGCCTGCAGGAGGGACGGAGGGCAGCTGGTCAGCATCGAATCGGAAGATGAACAGAGACTGATAGAAAGGTTCATTGAAAACCTCTTGGCATCTGATGGTGATTTCTGGATTGGGCTCAGGAGGCATGAGGAGAAACAAAGCAATAACACAACCTGCCAGGACCTTTATGCTTGGACCGACAGCAGCACATCAAAATTTAGGTAAGTGTGTGTCCCTCACAGTAACAGCTAACTCCCTTGACATAACGCAGAAAAGTGGGTGAAATCCACAGTGCCAAATCCATGGGAAAGGGGAGAAGATCCAGACAGGCAGAGCTCTGGCCAGAGTAGTGCAGGATGGTTGAGAACTCAGCCTTGACTTGTGCCCACTTATATGCAAAGAGCTCTATCCAGGTATGTGAAGCATTGTGTCAATGGTGCACAGGTCTTGAGGTCAGTGCTCTGGCTCTCTGACCTTTTGGACTAAGATTATATTGAGAGACTAAAGATCCATAAAGAGGACATCTAGATAGGACTCCAGACCACAGACAACAGTCATAAGGGGCAGGAAGTCAAAGTCAATATCTATATCTATGGATTGGGTGGGGGTAGCAGGAAGGGGACTTTAGGAAAACTCCAGTTTGTTGGAACCTCTTAAACCCACAGCATTAAGACACTGCTGCTGACTCATGCCCACATGGCAGTGTGACATTGGCCTCATCCCTTCCTAAAAATGTAGTAATATGGATATATTTTTAAAATATTTATTTATTTGAGAGAGAGAAGTGAGGGGGGAATAAGTGGGTGCACCAGGGCCTCCTATCATTGCAAATGAACTCCAGATACATGTGCCACTTGGTGCATCTAGCTTTATGTAGGTACAGGGGAATCGAAGCCAGGCCTTCAGGCTTTGCAAGCAAACACCTTTAATGCTGAGCCATCTCCCTAGCCCCTTGGAAAAGTATTTTAAAAATATCAAGTTTAAGAGACATACATAGGAAAGAGGGAATGTCTGCTTGAAAAAAAGAGTTAACATCGGTTTGATAGAGTCATAAGTGAATATAAGCTTTACTGACTATATGTAAACAAATTATGTAGCAAATTTTGTTAATATATTATATGAAGTCAATAAAATACCAAGATCCCAAAGATAAAGACACAGAAGACCTGGGCAGAGAGTTCACAAAACAGAAAATCTAAACAGTACACAATTATGTGGAGAAATATCTAAACAGCCTGCTGAATCTCCTCTTGCCTTCTGGTCTCTGGACATAAGAATCCCAAGTGTCCAGTGGCAAGCATGGCTCCTGGTCAGTAAAACTTTACTGTATCTCCTAGCAGAAGTATTCCCCTTTGGGAACTAAGGACCTTCAAGCCCCTACATCCTAGCATTGCAGAAACAAAAAGAACAGATTCCCCAAGGGACAGTGGAACCCAGTGATGATACTACTGTTTTAACCCCTTGTCTTTAGACCCATGTATTGGAGATTTAAAGAAAAGATGGATTCTTTAGAGCATCAGCTGTCCTTTCAACACGCTGTCCCATCACTAGGCAGGGTTGGGACAGAGTGCAGCTTCAGAGGCTTCTACTTGGCCTTTTCCACTGTGATGGCCTGAGGAACCAATGTGGAAATATACTACCAAAAAATACACCTATTCAATTCTCACATTTAGGGATTGGGAACATGACTATTTGCTAGATCGCACTGTAAACTGGTATTCTACTTAATGCCTAGTCCCATTATGCTCCCAGTTTAACCAGTGGCTTTGAAGACATTTCAAGTGTGATTATCAATGTCAGCGGATAGCCTGTTTCTTACAATTTTTGGGTATACCTCTTTCTCCAATGGATGGTTCTTTTAGTAAGTAGCCAGGCGTCCTTATAGAGCAAAATGGGAAATTATTACCATATAAGCCTGCCAGAGCATTACAAGTTCTTCTTTCTGGATATCTGCCCTCTCTCAGTGAGTTATGAGTCTGAACACTGGCTTTAGTACAAAAATTATATTCCAGAAATAATATTTTATCTACCTATAAGATGAAGTAACATAAATCCATAAAGCTATAGGGAGAGCCAATTAGGTTGTAAAATGAGCTGGAAGAAACTAATCAGGTGCAAAGGCCTAGTCCCCATCAATGTCCCCAGCTGACCAGGCATAATATCCATGGAAGGCTTGTTGCAAGCTCAGCTATCATGCAGAAAATTCAACCCAGTGGGGCAACAAAGGATCTTCCTTTCGACAGCCTGCAACACAGGCCCAAAGCAGAGCCACAGTGCATTGTACTAGGAGACTGACCCTTTAGCTGTCTCTTCTGGGGAGGGGCTCTGAGAAGAGATAGGCAGAGCAGCAGTACTTGATCAAAATAGTCCATACATCAGGGTAAGATCCCAGCCCTGGAGGGGAGTAGTTTAGTGAGTACCCAGCAGATTACTAAGCCCAGCCCTCAGTCAGCAGGTGGGGAGGTGCTTGCAGATTTACTGTTGGTGGGCACTCACATCTAGTTTCACATACCGCTGGATGGTAGAACTAAGGCTGCTTCAAAGCCTGCAAGGGCAAACAGGGAGGGAGGGAGGGAGGGAGGGAGGGATAAGAGAAAGAGAGAGAGAAAGGGAGGGAGAGAGGGAAGAAAGGTGGTCCAGACTAGCCCTTTGCTGGCTGCTTTTTCTCCTACTACTTTACAGACATCATGTGGTGATATATTCCTCCCTGCAAAGGGCTGTGGCAAATGTCAGATGATTGCTTGTGACATCCATACTACACAGCATGTGGTTCTTGGCATTGCTTCAATTCTTTCTGAAGCAGAATCTTATGTTCATGGTTCAATAGAACCTGATGGGAAAATAAAGGCATGGAAGTCTTGGGGTATATTTCTCCAGTTTTCTACATTGTTGATCCCTTTCCTATAGGAACTGGTATGTGGATGAACCTTCCTGTGGCAGTGAGGTCTGTGTTGTCATGTACCATCAGCCATCGGCACCTGCTGGCATCGGGGGCCCGTACATGTTCCAGTGGAACGATGACAGATGCAACATGAAGAACAATTTCATTTGCAAATATTCTGATGGTAATGAATCCTCTCCCAAGCTACATGATGGAATTCTCAACCTCTCTTCCCATTTCACAAGCAGCTGCTAGTGCTGAGAACTTGTTACAAAAGCTTATTGGAAATGTCAGAAATGTTAAACTTTGGGAATTCTTGTAAAGAGAAATATAATGGCACTTCCTCTCTGAAGAATAATTTTAGCAAAGGAAAGGTTATCAGATGCTAAGAAAAGGGATGACAAAAGAAAAGATCTATTTGTGATAAAGCAAGGCTTATGAGAGAGAGCATCTACAAAGAACCCTCTCTGCGTAGACACAAATTCTTTGTCCACATATATGGATGGCTGTAGGAGCTTGGAATAAGCTGAGCATTGCTCTATAAGTCTTATAACAGCCATGTGAGATTAGTCCTGGATTTGAAGTAAATGTGATGCTGATTAGAAAAGGCACAAAGGAGGATATACAACTGATCAGGGATGGGGAGGGGGGGAAGTGGGGAATTCGGGATAACAACGCATGGTTTGCCCACTAAATAATGTAACTCATTATGGATAATAAATATTTTTAAAAAAAGAAAAGAAAAGGCAAGTGACAGCATCCCTGGATGTTACTGGCACTAGGCAGAGACAGCAGGCACTTTGATGAGCAAATTTAAACTCCCCAGTCTACCTACCCCTCTACACAAATGCTTTGCTAATTCAACTTGCATTTGCTCCCAGATCTGTAAGGGTTTTGAATTGGCTAAAAAAAATCCTGTAGTCATTCAGCAGGGACTTCCTAGACTGCTGTATTGAAACTGACAGATTTAAACTTGAACTCCTTCTTGACCTGTCCCTGAAGTTTCTTACACCCTGGAAGTCAACTGGTTGGCCCCAAATCCACATTATTGCCTGGCATGAGAAGAGTGACTCTGGTTGCATCCAGTTTTAGACTAAAAAGTACTGTCATATTTAACTGCTTGAATTGGACTATACTTTGGGGGCATTTTTGTACTGAAAGGTATTTTTCCTCCCATCAGAAGAATTCTTTGTCATGGCCTGTCTCTCCTCACCACAGAGTTGCCTCAGGCAGGGAGGTTGCAAAGACCTAAACTGACCTGGGTGTTTATCTTCCCAGAGCAGTGAAAGCAAAGCACTTGTCACAAACGAGTTTTCCATGTTCCATCACTTTTGTGCATTAGATTCTATTAACTCTATGGCTTAAATGCTTATGCTTCCTTAGCATTTTCAAATGAGAGATTTTGAAATTTGCTCTAGTATCTATTACTTTTTAACTTGGTTTCAAAAGGAAATCATATTATCCATTACTTTCACTATTGCCTAGATTAGTTGAACTGAGTTCTCACCAGAAAAAAATAAAAAGATGAAACAGCCAGAGGATTTAATACGTAGAGGATAAGAAAAGACTATTGCAGAAGTATAGGCAAAGAGCGGGAAATGGCAAGGTGTCCAGGGACTAGCTACAATAGGAAGCTGTAACCACCCCTAGGCCTAAAGCAACCAAGGAAGGAGATTATTTTAGCAGAACTCAGAGAACACTGGGGCTTGTGGAAAAGGACCCACCCAACAGAAGCAATAACCATAGAATGCAGCTGCTGCCAAACAAGCTGACATGGGAGAGGGGATGAGGAATAAATACCATGACCTTGATCCTATCCTCTGACCTCCTGCCTTTGCCTCCAATCAGACACTAAAAGACAAGAGGGCCCAATGAGATAGTCCATAGAGATCAGCCTCCCAGAACAGAGATTGGCTCCAAGAGAGGAAAGTGGGCACATGCTTGTATGAAGCCTCCCATCTTAGGGATAAGTTCCCACAACTTAGTGTGCTAGAAAAAGAGTCTTCATGATCAGACCCTCATCTCATTCTCCAACCTCAACTCTCACCACTCTACCTCCTCTTCCCATTCTATTCCAATCACTTCGTCCTCATTGCTGTTCCCTAAGAGTTTATCTGCAGCTT
The DNA here is from genome assembly GCA_004024765.1 of Zapus hudsonius. NCBI lineage: Eukaryota > Metazoa > Chordata > Mammalia > Rodentia > Dipodidae > Zapus > Zapus hudsonius. The sequence goes on along the minus strand of PVHP010000093.1, from coordinate 90,064 downwards.
CCTGTGCCTGGGACACTTTCCCCTTTTCCCAGTCAACTCATTCTCATCCTTCAAGTTGCAGGTTAAACATCACCTTCTCTCCTAACAACTCAGTGCAACAAGTCACCTGGGATTGCATCCTTGTCCATGAGGATGGTGATGACAGTGATGATAATGGTGTCTATAAGTGACATAAATATGTCAGTTGGCAGAATGTGAATAAGGTCTGTAGATTATCTAATAGTATTATATCAATGTCAATTCCTTGGTTTTGGTCATTATACCCTGGTCATTATATAAAAGAATATCATTTTTTGTAAATATAGTATGAGGTCATTAGGAATAAAGGAGCACCATGTGTGTAACTTATTCTCTGGGGAAAAGTTATGTATGTGCATATATGCATATCAACATATGCATATACATGTGCATAGATATAAAGATAGAAAAATTAAGTAAATAAAATATAGCAAAATTTAGCATAAAAATAATATATAGCAAAAAAGGGGAAGGACATTTGTGAATTTTAAGTACTATTCTTGTTAATTTTCATGAACTTGAAATTATTTCAAAATGGGAAGTTAAAAAATAATTTCCTTTTGTAAGCCTGCAAGGCACCCGATTATATGAGGATCTGATTTCCTCATACACAGGGTACTTTAACTGCCTGGTTACACATGTATCCCTTTCACAAAATGGTTTTCATGAAGGCTGGAAGGATGGCACATCACATGGACAAGTGATCATATCGAAAATAGAGTTGAGACTGTGGAGTAGCGGGGAAGCTAGCCACATCTGAATATAGCATGTGAATATTTCTGGAGTGTGCTAAAGAGACAAGAACATTCAGGGGAAGCCGGGTGTGGTGGCGCACGCCTTTAATCCCAGCACTCGGGAGGCAGAGGTAGGAGGATTACCTTGAGTTCAAGGCCACCCTGAGACTACATAGTGAATTCCAGGTCAGCCTGGGCTAGAGTGAGACCCTAGCTCGAAAAACCAAAAAAGAAAAAAGAAAAAAAAGGGGCTGGAGAGATGGCTTAGAGGTTAAGGCACTTGCCTCCAGTGCCTGAGGCCCCTGGTTCAATTCCCCAGTACCCACATACACCAGACCCACAAGGTTGGTGGCCCTGGTGCCCTCCCCCCACCCTCTGCGCTTGAAAATGAATAAATAAAATATTTTTTTAAAAAAGAATATTCAGGGGAAATGAGAAGAAATTGCCCAAGGCATGACAGATGCATGTGCAGAGCATGGTGGACATGTTGCACTTATGTCATTGTATACAGTGAGCCTAACTATGGAAGGACAACACATATCACAGATTGTCACTGAACATATTGTGTATGTCAATATAATATAAAATTAATACCAAATTTTCTTTTATGTCCATATTTTATGGCGATCCTTTAGAATATAAGCTCTTCAAAAGGCCTAGATTAGCTCTCAATTTCTGTTGTATCTCTACTGCCTAGCACAGTTATTTCTCCTTCTGATCTTAATTTTTGTTTCATTTATTTGATTGAAGTCCTAGTTCAGCTATTTATCAGCTGTGAAATTTGAGCAGGTTAATCTCCTTGTTTCCTCATGTACAAAATCAGAATAGTAATGAGGCTCCTTCATAAGACTCTTATCAAGATTGAGTTTGTCTGTTTCACATGTATGTGTGTGTGTATAGTGTATGCACGTGTGTATGCCCTATACACAGACCAACAGAAGCCAGAGGAGAAAACCAGGTCCCCCCTCTATCGCTTTTCCATGATGTTTCCCTGAGATGGGGTCTCTTACTGAACCTGGAACTGCCATTTTTTTCAGTTACATTGACTGACCAGTGAGCCCCTGTGATTTCTCTGATCTCTGTCACTCCACAAGACGGAGGATACAGACATGTATGGCAATGGCACAGCTTTTTACATGGGTGCTGGGATCAAACCCAGGCCCTCTCAGTTTGTGTAACAAGTGCTCTTACCCACTAAGCCATCTCCATGAGTTTGTTTTTATAAAACTCTCAGAATGGTTTCTGGTATATAGTCGCCACTACATAAGAGAGTTTTTATAAGTCAATAAGTAGATTGTATTACCTCAGCATGCACATACTCGCAAGAAGTTGATTCACATGTTCTGTCCTTTCTAAATGAAATTTCGAAATAGGCTTGACATGTGGGCCTGACAACTCTGATTTCTAAATCCTGGAGCCCCTATGAATTCAGAGGATCTGATTAGCATAAAGAGACTTGCAGACAACACAAGAGGTCAGTTGACAGCAAACACAGTTGACATAGGCTGTCATGTGACCTGACTTTCTTGGGGTTCGTTCTTGGAAATATTTTAACTATCTCATGGCCACTCACTAATCTCTGCCTGGAACTGGCCAGTCCCTCAACCACATCCCCAGTATGAACTGGTAAAACATCTTGGGTCACTTTAAAATAATCTAAGCCAGTACGTTAAAGTGGTATGGTCCAGATCATTGTTGAAACTCAGGATGCTACATGTTGACAGGAGTGGAAGCTGTGTGAGAGCACATAGGCTTTCTACTTTTGTACACATTTGGAAATTCTCATAGTTTAGTCATAAAATACTTTTTAAAAAATAAAAACAACACTGAAGTAAATCTGAAAGAAGTCTAGCACTGATGCACAAGTAATTCTTTGACTTAACCAATCTCTTTTATGCCGTTCGGTAACAATAAATAATACAGTGACAATAAATAAAGTTTATTGGAAATAAATGCCATAATCTAGGCAATTTCATTTGGATGGGAAAAATTTTAGTTATTATCTTTTTTGTTTCTTTCTGCTGCAGAGAAAACAACAATAGCTCCTTCTGTAAGGCCTGGAGGTAAGTCTTTTGTGTGATATTTGGGTTAGTTGAGTTGTTTCACAGCCCCTCTTTATAGATTTAGGGCCAAATGCCCTTTAGATCAGATTAATCAACAGAAAGGCAAATATGTGTTAACCCAAACAAGTTGGTCAGGTATATGCAACACCTGGTCTATAACAGTTAGTTCAATATTCTTACTCTCTGCTATTGTCAAAGCTGAAAAGTAATAGCTGCAAATCCCATTTGGGATGCTCTTCCTCCTCCTCCTTCGTATTATTGACAATATAAAAGGAGCAATTTAATCTAAAATGAGACAAGCAAGGATCCAACCTGATTATTTATGATCCTAGCACTAGCAGAAGCCATTCCTTGGCCCTACCCCAGGCACCTCAGTGCTGGCTCAACATCAGCTGTTCTGGTGCCTGATCCCTGGCAGCAAATGTTTCACCAAAACCATGAAGACAATCAAATCTCTAGGGCAAACCTTTCTTTTCCTTTGTTTATAAAGATCCCTGGTCAAATTGCTCCTGCACTGTTGCAGCCCATTTTGCATGTAGTAGGATCTCCGAGAATGTACAGTTATGCCTTCCTCCAATTTCTCAAGTCCATGTCTCTTTCCCAGGTGAAGGAACAAAGCCAGCAACACCCATACTTCCAGAAGAAACACAAAAAGAAGATGCCAAAGAAATATTTAAAGAAAACAGAGGTATGTGCAGAACTCACATGGAGAAACAGACAATGGGATCCTTTGATTACCCTTAGCTATTCCATTCTACCAACAGCGTCTTAAAATTAGAATTGTCCAAGGCATCAGTGACTTTGCAAGGACTATGTTAAATGTTAAGTCTAGTCAGTGAAATGGGCAACAGGAGCCATCCCAAGACACTCAGGGAGAACAGACATGATAGAAGGTGAAAGATCCTGTCTTTCACTACAAAGTCAAAGTACCATGACCATAAGAAGTGGGATAGGGTGGAGACAAGAGAGTAGACACAGAAAAACCCAAGTGATGAATAACATCTGTGATTAGTTTTCATCTGTGAAACCAACTGAGGAAATGGGAAAGATAAGCATCTGAAAGGCTAGATCATAAAAGGCAAAGGAAAATGGGGGCATAAATTAAGAGTGCTTTCAGCCTCACTCTCATCCTGAGTTTCAAGAGGAAAATCTAGGATTTTGTCACTGGACAGCATTTTTAAATAGCTTTGTGCTTCAGCTTAGTCAATGATAGCAATAATATTTTAATACCTACCTGAGAGCATTGATTGATGTGTCCATAAAATGAAGTAGAATTTTACCATAGCGCAATTCAGTTCTGACACTAAGATTTTACACAGGACCCCACCCTACCCCCCAACTGCTCTCACTTTAGATAGATACCAGCAAAGGGTTTGGGGTTCTCAACCACCTGCACTGATGATTACTTATTTACAAATCCAGGAGCACCTATGACCCCTGTTGGGATTAGTAACTCACTAAAACCACTCACAGAACTTAGGAAAATGATGGCTATCTTATTATGCAGGATCCAAGTCAATAAAAGACACCTAGGAGGATTCCAAATGGGCACCTTCTCTGTCCTCTCCCAACGGAATCATGATGTATCATCCTTGTTATTATCAAAGTTTGACCATGAAATGTCCTCCACATGTACATGTGTTGAACTCTTGGTTTCCAGAATGAGGGCTATTTTGGGAGGTTCTAGATACTTTAGGATGTGAAGCCTAGCTGGAGGAAGTGAATCACAAGGAGCATGCCTTTGAAGATAAGAGTTGGTCCCTGGTCCCTTACTCTTCCTGTCCATCATGAGGTAAACAGCCTCCTTCTCCACATGCTCCCACAACTATGTGCTCTGCCCAACTAAGTAATTGCATACCCTCTGAAACCGTGAGCCAAAATGAATCTTTTCTTCTTTGTTTATTTTCTCTGGTACTAGGATTGCAATTATATAAGAGTAAGTTAATATATTCCTTCTAGCACATTGATGTGTGCACCAGCCAGGAAACTCTACTGCACTTTGGTGTCAAGTTACATAGGCAGGACTGATCTAGTTGTTGGTCAGAGGTACAATTCAACATTCAGGAAAAGAGTCTGGTAGAAGCAGTTCAAAACCCCTACCCCCATGATCACTCCTCCACACTATAATCTACCTGGTAGCTAGGCTCCGATGCTGAGAAATCTTACAATTAATTCTGCACTGTCTGAGAGGCTCATGAATAACAAAGTCAACCTTATGAATTAGAAAATTCCAAGGATTTAGAGCCTTCCTCCCAGAAGCCAGAGACAAGAGCTAGGCAAATTCTTTATTAGGCAACAGACATAGCTCATGGCAGTACATTGAAAAAAAGAATAAAGTGCTATCTGAGTGGATGGCATTTCTATTGCTTCTTGCTATTATGATGGTAAAGTGAATTTTGTTGAAGTGTTTGCTATTTTTGAGGGCTGTCAGGTTTGTAGCCTCACAGAAAGGGGAAAAAAAGCAAAGGAAAAACAACAGCCTCTAAGCAGTTGGGAATTTTGGATCAGTGGGGACCAGGGTATGGGAGTTAGTTTATAATCTTGATTCTTTCCAAGGCCCCTGTAGGGAACAATCCCTACTTCTGTGTCTTCAGAGTTGAGAGAGGCACACCTCAAAGCTCTTCAGTCAGTGCTCATGGGCCTAGCTGGATCCACTTGGTCTCTCAGAAATACTGGGAAGGTTTTGTAATAGTGTAACCAGTGAGGGATCCCAGGAAGACCACTGCAACACCAAAATGGCAGGAAGGAAGGAGTCTTGAACCCAGGATTCAGGAACTTAAGTGCAGCCCCGAATTCACGCACGAGGCCCATATTTATACAGAAAAACCATAAGATTTTGTTTCACAACTTCATAGTTTAGTAATTACAACCTTACAGAGGTGAGAGTTAATTTCAGAAGAGCAGGAACGTCTCAAGATCCCCCCATCACCCCTGGCGTCAGCAAACAGCAGAAGAATGTATTAAGCAATAGCCAGGGAAACACTTTCGTCTTGTGTCACAGTTGCTGATAAGGGGAAGGGGGCCTGGCAAGTGATGCCTCCCTCCTTAAAAGAGGTTCAGCTTCCTCTAGATGTAAGAGGTCACACAGAGTATCAAGATGGAGTTGTTCTTGCCCATTGAGAGTTCTGCCACAGGATAGTCTTTAATCTTTTAGGGCCTGTTTGAGACGCCAGATGGCTTTTCTTAGGTTAAATTACCAGGGGTTGTTTCAGTTTTACAATCTAGTTCAGTGCTTTTCTTTTTCTCTGTCCTGGTAATGACACTGAGACTTCAGGCTTGCATCTGTTTCACTTCCTCTCCCCACCCCCACATTGAGAACTCCTATGGCTATTCTTATAGTCATCAACACTGCTTCAGCTACCACTGGTGTGAAAGGACTGACAAGGGGAAAGGATCTTTTCACTCAAAAATAATATATATATATATATACATACATATATAGTGATCTTTTAATGTTTGAAAGAAATCTCAAAAATTAAACTTTTTTCATTATTACATAGAATAATAAAACAGGTAAAAAATGTTCATTTGTTGAAACTAGGGCCTCTGCTGACTGGGTAACTGCATCTGTCTCCTGTTGGTGATGCTTTTCTTAAAGCCTGGGTTGAAACACACACACACACATGCACGCACGCACACACCAGTGCTAATAACACACTCTTCTACTTTTTTCAGAAGCTGCCTTGAATCTTGCCTACATCTTAATTCCCAGCATTCCCCTCCTCCTCCTCCTCATGGTCACTACAGTTGTATGTTGGGTTTGGATCTGTAGAAAGAGGCAAGTAAAACCTTCATGTAAACCTTTGCACCCATCCCCCACGCTCTGAGATTTGCATGTTGCCTTGTTGACATCTCCAAAAGGCCGGGTAGTTCCAGAAGAGAACCTTTCCAGACCCAAGCACATCCTCCAGTAGACCCAACGCATTCAGAAGTGCTGAGCATTTGTGATCTGAAGTTTTTTATTTTGTGTGCATGGAAGGTTTTTAAAAACTTGAAGGGTGAAACTGTGTTATTCACTTCCTGTATCCATGTATCACCAACAAACTGCTGCTGTGAATGTACGTTCTCATTCCAAAAATATGTGTTAAGTAAGGAATGACTAATATGCCACATGAAAAGTGTCTGCTCCAAAGCATTTTGGTAAGCATCTGACACTAAGGCGCGTCATTCAAATGTTTTTAAATTTATTTTTCTTTTAATTAAAAATGAAAGAGTGGATTGCTACTAAGTAGCATAGCCATCTTCTGTGTGGATTCAGGATTATGTACTCCTAGTTTTTAGGCACAGTGTGTCCGCTTTTTAGGTACATGTAACAGCTTTCAGTTACATTTTTATTTCCCTGTCATCGTGGTATGCAGAGAAGAAGGCTAGTATTCTCATTTTTACAACAGGGAAATTAAAGCCCAACTTAAATTTTGATGATCACACTTTGATGACCAGTGTGAGATGAATTGATAAAATGTCAATGTAGAATGTATTGCATTTAATAATTTCCTTAAAGGAGTATTATGGGGTGAAAGCAATGAGTACATGCAGATTAAAGTATATAATGAACACTCAAACTCTTAGTCATTATTGTGATCCTTTTTACTAGTGATTTCCTTTGAATCTAAATGTAACATTCAGTCTGACAGTTACAAAATTATTTTCCAGCTGCTTACTCTGCAATTGGTTCTTGATTTACCTTCCTTTCTTTATTTAACACCTTTCCAGGATTGGGAATTTATAACTCAAGCTACAGCCTATCTGGTCCAAGGAATTTTACCTTTTTGTGCCTCAGATCCCTGTAGCAGGCTGAGGAGGCCTGTGGACCTCTTGCAGAACATTTCTTTTTCTTTTTCTTTTTCTTTTTAATGTAGAAGTGGGAGATTGTGCTGGAGACCAAACTCAGGTCTTTGTATATGCTAAGCAAGTGCCCTCCCCCTTGGCTACTTCCCCAGCCTCCAGAACAATTTTTTTTTTGCATGTGTGTATGCTTATACGCATGTGTGTATGCATGTGCACATGTAGGTGCACGTGGAAGCCAGAGGTTAATGCCTAGAGTCTTCTCATCTGAGCTCTGAGCTCCAAGCTCGCTGATGCAGCTAACCAGCTCGCTTCAGGGATTCCCTGTTTCTGCCTCTGAACACTGCAATTGTAGGCAGCTGCCACGCCCACATGGCATTTATGTGGGTGCTAGGGATCAGAATTCCAGGCTTCATGTTTGTCCAGCAAGTGCTTTATCCACTGGGCCCTCTCCCCAGCCCCAACAATGGCTTTAAATTCACATGACAAAATGCACCAGAATACAAAGGAAAGAATTATACACTATTATGTAGTTTAGCAAAGTAGTTCCAAAAATGAGTGTGTGATATAGTAATACATGAGCTTCTTTATTGAGACTTTTTTAGTGGTGGGTCGTATATTGATCACAATTTTGAAGTAGAGGTGAACATAAAATATTTCAAGGCAGCTATAATAATTAATATGATATGGAAATATGATTTCTGTTGGTGATGAAGTTAAAGTTACGACTACTTTTCTTCTGATTTATTGCCATACTTATAAAGGGAAGACTTGCTAAATTTCACTTAGAGGTGAGGGGTTTTTTAAGTGTGATTATTTCTGCCTCTTCATTTCTATCACTGAACTCTCCAGGGGATTCAGTGGCCCAGGCTAATGACCCGTGTCCTGCTCTCTGGCTGCAGTGAATCACTATGAATAGAACATGTTTCTGGTTTATCTATGCCTCCAAAAGCCGTGGCCTATAGATGTAAGTGGGCAAGAAAGAGAGCTCGGTGGCTCCCTGGGGCTACTTCCTCTGTCTCAGAGAGACACGGAGACATGTTCACTCCCTGGTCTCAAATACTCAGCCTGGTTTTCTTTCTCCTAGAAAACGGGAGCAGCCAGACCCTAGCACAAAGGAGCCACATGCCATCTGGCCCTCTCCTCACCAAGCAAATAGCCCAGACTTGGAAGTCTATAATGTTATAAGGAAACAAAGTGAAGCTGATTTAGCTGAGCCCCGGCCAGACCTGAAGAACATCTCATTCCGGGTGTGTTCTGGAGATGCCACTTCTGAGGACATGTCTTGTGACTATGACAACATGGCTGTGAACCCTTCGGAAAGTGGGTTTGTGACTCTGGCGAGTGTGGAGAGTGGGTTTGTAACCAATGACATTTATGAATTCTCTCCTGACAGAATGGCAAGGGGCAAGGAGAGCGGATGGGTAGAAAATGATATATACGCTTACTAGATACATGACAGAGCCTGGAACTGGCAAGAATAGGAAAGAAACAAGAAGTGAGCCTTCTGTTTTATATGAGAAAACGACCCAGAAAGCCCATGGAAATGCTAGGATCAGAATCTGGGGGTGAGCCTGAGACCCCATGAGTCCCTGCTGGATGTACAATTTCTGGCAGTATCCCTTCGCTGAGCCTCTCGCCCAGCTCAGCCTTATAAGAAGGCATCTTGGCACATGGTGAATCCTCAATAACTGTCAGTTGACTGGTTATATCTGATATTGAAGGGTTTGTGTTTTTACTGGCAGGGGTGAGGGTTACAACTGAAGAGCTTGCACAATCCGTCTCTAGGTTCTACTTTCCATGTCCCATACGCGATCAAAATGACAGAAACCATGGGAGACAGCAGCTGCAGGCTTGTCTGTCCATCAGAAATTCTTATATCTGTTTTTCCCCCAAAGAATAAAATGCAATAAAAAGCAGGAAGCAGAATGTTACTCAGCTTGTGTCTACACCTTCCTCTGCAAGGAGACCTTTTTTCCCCCCTTTCTCCCAACATCTAAACTCAGAAAAATCCAACTTGGAAATACTATAGAAACTAAAAATGAAATTTTTATCTCTGCTTCTGGGATTATCTGTGCTCCTGCTTTGACAGCACGTGGGGTGTGTGTGTGTGTGTGTGTGTGTGTGTGTGTGTGTGTGTGTGTGTGTGTGTGTGTGTTGCTGCAGCATCCACACATTACTAAAACTAATGATAAATCTACTTTTGTTTAGGGACTTGACTATTTCGAATATACTTTTGGTCTTAAATCTAGGGAAAAAATGTTAATTGGCCTAGTCATGTACATTTAGCAGGTCTTAAAACCATTATTTAAATGACCAGTAAACACCCTCTACCAGCTTAATAATCAGATTATTTTATTTCTGTGGTATTAAGGACAGAATCCAGAACTTTGCACATGCTGGTCTAGTGTTTAACCACTGAGCTACAGATGCAACCCCTAATCTTATTGTATTTAACTTTTCCAATTATATCTTATTTTTTAAGTCATATATGGATCCCCAACTAGACAGTAATTAACTAGTTTGTGTCAGAGCAGTACTGATTCAATACATTTCAATCACTGCCCCACTATGTGCCCAACGAAGCAGAAGACAGGGTGATTAATAAGAAACAACATTTCTGCTTGCTCTAGAAGTGTTTTGTGGAGTTAGATTTTAAGAGCATTTCCCACAACTTGGCCAGAAAACTGGAGGCTGTTTTAATTGTTTAAACCACCAGGTGGCAGTGTTAGGATGTCATAGACGTTTATCCACGTCTAATTTGGCAAAAATACTTCTTGCATCTATTGAGAAAATCAGGAGCAGGTGAGGATATAAGGAGAGGTAAGACACTACAAAGAAGTTGTTCAAATTACAAGTTTAGAAGCAGGCTGTGCACTTACTAGCTGTGCCATCCTGAATAAAATTGCCTCATAATTTAAGCTCAGTTGCCCTATTTCTAAATGAGGATAACATTTACCTATTGACTGTGAAAAATTTTTTTAAAAATCACAAAATATATTCCAAATACTTGGTATATGTTATGTGTTGGATTGTGTAAACCCCTTAAAATTCATATATTAAGGTCTTAACCCTTTTAAGACACAGTCACTGCAGAATTACCATGAAGTCACTGGTTTCTTCTGACAGCTTAAGCAAACTAAGGTAGCACCTCAACATGCTCACTAAACATTATGCATATTATTATATTACATATAATTATAGATCAACTATGCACTTCATATGCACCTTACATTGAGTTGCACCAAGACAATCTGTTTTGTGCTGCTGATGTTCGTTTTCAGCTCTCATATTATGGTATCTCCTACCATCACCACTACCAAATTGTGACATTATGTGAAGCAAGTGAGGCTGAAACAAGGCAAGGGCTCAAAAGTGAGAGGCAGGGTTTTCTGCGGAACACAAGATACATGCAGACAGTGAACACTGTGAGGTCTTCACCCTCCAAAGCCTCCTAGAGAGCCTCCTGACCCCTAGCTCAGGGTAAGATTTGGTGCCGCTTGACCACAGACTATGTGGAACTAAGAGAGGTGTTAGTTCTTTATTACCAGAGGCCTATTCTGCCTGTTGGTTGGAAGGCTATAACCTATAAGACCCCTTGGTTCCATCTAGGTGTAGACATTTCAGCCGTTTTCTTTGATCATACAAACCTAGGAACAGAGAAGGTTGATAGAAGTTTGTGTCTTTTTCTTTAAGGATCTAGAATTTCCTTCTTTCTTTCTTTTCTTTTTGCATGTGTGTAATGTGTGTGGTCTGATTGTGGTTTACGTGTGGTTGATGCATGTGTGTATTATGTGGTGTGTGATGCATGTGTGGTTTATGCATGTGTATGTGCTGATGCAGTGCCCGTTGTCTAGCCTGCAACAGGCTCACCTGCAGCAGCAGAGAACATTGGGTGTCTCCCTCCATCACTCACCTATCTGGTTTTTTTTCTTGCAATAGAGTCTCTTATTGATTTGGGAGCTTGCTGTTTGTGGGTGCCTGCAATTCTCTCTGCCCCCCACAGGACTGGGGTTACCGACATGTGTAGCCATGCCCCACTGTTTGCATGGGTTCTGGAAACTTGAATTTGAGTGGTTTTCAAGCCATTGTGCTTACAGAGGAAGAGCACTTTACCAATCTCTCCAGCCCCTGATCTAGAATTTCTAATAGCTAATCTTAGATTGGGATGAGCTAAGGAGAGTGAATGCTCAGAAAGTTGAGTGAAAGGAGAGGAAGTGATCTTAAGGTGAAGTCAGAACAAGAGAGAGCAGTGGAAGATATGTGACAGGAAAGCAGAAGGAAGTGGAAGGGAACACCAAGGATGGGAGAGAAGACAATAATGGGAGTTTTTAAAAAACAGGGCTGGAGAGATGGCTCAGTGGTTAAGGTGCTTGCCTGCAAAGCCTAACAACCTAGGTTCATTTCCTCAGTGTCCATGTAAAGCCAGATGCACAAGGTAGCACATGCATCTGGAGTTCATTTGTAGCGGCTAGAGGCCCTGGCGCTCTCTCTCTCTCTCTCTCTCTCTCTCTCTCTCTCTCTCTCTCTCTCTCTCTCTCTCTCTCTCTCTCCTCTCCTCTCCTCTCCTCTCCTCTCCTCTCCTCTCCCCTTCTCTCTCTTTACAAATAAATAAAATATTTTTAAATGAAGTATAGTGATGTACATGTACAGAAATTTCATAATGAAATTCATTACTTTGTGTACTAACTTTAGAAATTAACTTATAAAATGAAAGCTTCCAGTAGCACAGTTTTAAAATAAAAATGTGAACGGCTTGAAGAGAAGGGAAGTTCACCTGCAATGTAGGAAGAGAAAGGCCCCACAAAGGAGAATAGGAGTTTCTCCTTATGGGAAGCAATCATGAGGTGGCCTGGAGAGAGCACCAGAACCAGTGCATCCAATGCTTACCTAGCATCTGCTCCCCACCAGAGAGATGACGAGGAAGAAGATGCTTATTCCCAGGCAGATTCTCTTTCACAAACACCCCCTTCTTTAGTCCTCGTAATTATGTTGCTCAGCAAGAAAAGGATTACTTTTCTCAATGAGTCAACCACCTAACTATAAAGGGACTTCTAGTTTTGTTGTATGTTCTACAAATATTCCACAGATAGTCAAACTGCATGTCACAATGTGACTGTAACTAGAATGGCATTGCTTTTTTTAAAAAAATTTTACTGCTTCACTTTTATATTTATAGATGAAAAATCACATTTTTTTCATATAATGCCTCTACCTTTTTTATTATTATTATTATTATTATTATTATTATTATTATTATTATTATTATTTTCAAGGTAGGGTTTTGCTCTATCCCAGGGTGACCAGGAATTCACTATGTATTTTTCAGGGTGGCCTCAAATTCACAAAGATTCTCCTACCTCTGCCTCCTAGGTGCTGGGAAAACGGTGTGTGCCACCTCGCCCAGCTTGCTCATTTTTTTATTGGCACATATATCTTAGATACTTCCTGTGTCTCCAACATTATAAATACAAAGATAAAAATGATTTTGTTCTAAAAACTGCCCACAACCTACCTGTAACTAAACAAATGTCAACTGGAGACAGGAGAATTACTGAGACTTGCTAGTCAGCCAAGTCTAACCAAATAACAGGGAGCTTCATGTTCAGTAAAAGACCCTCTCTCTGGGAAATGAGGAAGAGTGATAGAGGAGGCCACCTGGCACCCTTCTCTGGCCACTGCAGGTGTGCACACATGATCTGTGCCATGTGCACACATGATCCTTCACCTGGCCAAGAGTCTTCCAAAGCCACCTGCTCTAGAGAGCCTTCCTGAGCTCCTATACAACACGAAGTCACTCTTGTTTTCTTCCACATCCCTCAACATATGTTTTGTCTCAGCATCCTTCACAGTCTAGCTCACATCTTTTATTCCTGTGGACCACCCAATTCATCTAACTGAGACCCCTAACTCTTAGAGAACTTCCTTGTACATAACTGGCAATCAATACACGTACCTACATGAAACCAGGAACTTATGTTTGTGGGCATGCACCAACAAAGGAGACATTCACCATTTAGTACTGTAGCAGAAATGTATGACGGTATGTTGCAGATAACAGAGAAAAGGGAATGGTATAAAAAATAGATCCAATCCCAAGACACCAAACACATATTTTGTGATTAAATGGCTCAGTTACCTTAAACAATCTATCTTGAGCAGAAAAAAAAGTAATATTTTCCAAAGAGTATGTTGGCTTGTTTTCTAGAGCAAATCAACTTTCCAAAATATACTTATTTTGTATCATAACTCTCTGTCTACATGGGACTTTGCTCAATAAATATTAGTTTATATAAAATGACTTGACCCCTGCATTTTTATTTATGTCTGATTATTTTGTAGACAACGATTGAAAAAAGCAATCACTTCTGTTAAGAGATTCTAGGTAGACTTTTTTAGTAAGAAAATAAGAAAATGTCACAAATTAAAAGGACAGTTGGGAGATTGGAAAATTAATCCTGGTTGCACTTGACTGGGAGCTTTTTAATTTCATGTAGGTACCTGAGTTCAGAGCCTCAACACACACATAAAAATCTTGGGTGTGGAAGCATGTGCCGGTAATCCCATCACTGGGAAGACAGAGACAGGAGAATCTCTGGGGCCTAATCAGTGAGCTCTGAGTTCTGTGAGAGACCCCCCAAAAAAGTCTCAAAAAATAAGATGAAGAGTGATCAAGTAAGAGAGCCAGTACTGACTTCTAACCTCTGCATGCACACACACATACACACCCATACACTTATATTCAACCACATGCGTACATATACCACACATATATACATAAAAAAATTAAGTCATAGATTGTTGTCACAGAACACCAACAGACCCTGTGAGATCCAGAATGGTAACTAGTTCCCAGATGGTAGCATGTGTAGCACGGGAAGGCATTACATGAGCTGCCAGGAGAAACTGGTCAATGATATTTGGAGAAAGCAGAGACCACTGGTATGCAATATAAACAGTTGTCACGAGAATGCTGAACACACTGCTATATGGAAGAGACCAGCAAGTCAAGAAGTGTTCATCTGTGCAATAGTGGCACTATACTGAGGAAGGTAATCAGCGGCTTACTGACTGGCTAAGAGATCCGCTCAGTCACAAGGAACCCTTAACTGGAATAGGGATCCATGGCAAATCTTATGGGGACCAAGAACCAGGTCTCCAAGGGGAAATTCCCATTACCAAAGAGCTACAGAGAGGCTACTCCTGTTAGAATTTTGACAAATTAGCAATGTTTATCTCATTTAACCTATACTGATCTCACTCTCCAATGGAGATTTTGTTTGTATTTTTCAGAAGGCAGCTAGAGCCATGGATAACTCAATTCCACCAATAAGACATGGGATGATGGCCTATGAGAAAGTGGCAAGATGAACAAGAGACCTATATCACCACAGCAAGCCAGATAAACCATGAAAGGTCGAAGGAGACAGACACCAATGATACCCAACACAATCTAAAGCAGAAGTCCAAAGACACTTAAGATCTCAACAATAAAGCAGAATTAAAGCTCACCCATTATGACTCAGGGTACTGAGTGGAAGAAGGGGCAGAAAGATTGTAAGAGCCATGGTGGGGGAGAGTACCCAGAGACATTGACCCCTCAGCAACAACACACAATGGGAGAAAAAAAACTGGCTACCTCTTGTGCAATTCATAACCCCCTACCCCAAGGACAGAGCCAGCATGCCCACCGAGGAGGGTCCCCAGTGGGTTGGGCACAGAGAGGAGGGAAATGGGGACACCATCACAAGATTTTCTCATACAATGTATCTAATTATGAAATAAACCCATTCCTTCCATAAGCTAATTCTGGTCAAGTATTTTGTCCCAGAAAGTAACTGATACTGAAGGTCATGGTATTACTTCCCTATTCCCTTTAATATCTGTTGGCACCTTCCTCAGCTAACAGTAATTATTATATCCTCTCCTTGCTCCCTCAGCTCTAAGGTCATCACTTTTGCTATCTCATGGTACTTTCTGATTCACAATTTGCTTCCCTAATCTAGCCATATATCTGCACATGATAATTTCATTAAAGTTTTTCTGAAGCAAGAAAAATCCTATTACATATCACAATCCTAAATGATACAATCTCAAAGGCTAAATGAAGGCATGAAGTGTTTAGGCTTATAAATTAGAAAGATTTTCATGTCTAGTGTGGCGACTGGAAGAGGGCAAAAGTATGGGGAGAGGAAATAACCACTAAGAAGATTATCTTAATAGTATGGGTGAGGGATTATGGAGATAGTGGAAATTAAAAGTAGAATCAAGAAATACTGAGGAAGCAGAATTAACAAGTTGGTAATTGATTGGGTATATAAAAATTAAAAAGTAATCCAACCCATATAACCAGCATTAGAAAGAGTTATAGAAAAACATAGTAATCAATGAGTACCTTCAACATTACTTAAGAAGAAAGGCCCTTGAGTTTAACCTATCCATTCCTTGCAGTAACTCCCTACATATTGCAAATATGTATGCAGTAGATTGAGAATCATAGACCAGGCACCTCTAAATGTACCTTACCTCAGCCTTAACCTCTCACATAGGTATAACAATGAAGGAGGAAATAATTAGATTACTGACATTCTGGACTGAAGGACACTTATTTCATTGAAGGTTAACAAATTAACCAAATTGTTATTCTGGTTTAACTTGTAACTTTGTCTTCTTTCTTTTTCTTTTTGCATGTGTATATATGTATGCAGTCTTGTATGTGCATATATGTACATATAAGTGTGGAGGCCAGAGGTCAACATTGGGTACCTTCCTCAGTCACTTTCAACCTTAATTTTTGAGACAGGGTCCCAAAATCTCTGCCACTGAGCCTGGAGCTCACCCATCAGGCTAAACTAGCTGGCCAGCAAATCCCAGGAATTCTGTCTCCACCTTCCCAGCTCTAAATTATATACACACACTTTTATACCCAGCTTTTACATGGGTGGTAAGGCTCTGAGCCCCTGCACCATGCAACGAGCCATCTCTCTAACCCAGAAGGAAAAGGTTTCTATCCCCAAACCTCATGTGTACCTGTTGTACCCTCTCCTTAAAGTGTACACTCTGCAATATTTTATTCTGTTTGGCTCACTGTGATTGATCCTCTATGACTCAGCTTTAAGGCTTTTACTTCAAAAGTCCTTTGATAACCACTGTATTTACCTGTTTTAGTTGTGTGTAGGAACATTATCGGAAGTTTGTTCACTTCTGCATTCCTGGCACCTAGTTTGATGTCTGGTCCACAATTTGTCTTCCTTGTGGGGTTGAAAGTAAATTAAGATCACAGCACAAGTCTGATTCATTTTTAGATCTTTCCAGAATATCTAGAAAATGTCTTATATAAAGTAAACTAATAAGTATCTGTTAAGCAAGTAAGGGACAAGATGCCATGTGTGCCCTTTCTTTCTGTACTTTAAGGGAACTGTCATGGTTTGATCCAGGTGTCCCCCACAAACAAATGAATGTGTTCTGATAGATCGATCCTCAGCTGATGGCAGTTTGGGTTTTACAACCTCAATGAAGCTGTGTTGTCGGGGGCGGGCTTATGGGGTTATAAGCCAGCTTCCCCTTGCCAGAGTTTGGCACACCTTCCTGCCACTGTTTGCAGTGCTGTGGCAGAGGTGATGTCCACCCCTCTGCTCATGCCATCATTTTCCCTACCAGGATGGAGTCTCCCCTCGAGTCCGTAAGCCAAATAAACCCATTCCTCCATAAGCCACTTTTGCTTGGGTTCTTTCTGCGCAGCAACTAGAATGTTGACCGCAACAGGAACATATAATAAACCATAATAACAAAGCCAAAAATCCAAATGAACTTTTTAGGAAACAAAATTTGCAAATGTACTGTGGTGGTTTTAATGTATAGCCCCATACACTCAGGTGTTTTAAGAATGAGCTTGCAACTTGAATCTCCAGCAGGCAGAACCCTGCTGGGGAAAAGACAAGAAGCCCACTGCAAGTCAAGGCAGCCTGCTCTACATAGCAAGTTCCAGACCAGTCAGAGCTTTAAAGTAAGACCTTGTCTCAAAAAAATCACTACAATGAAAGATAGGATACCTTGCAGTTAGTTGTTGATCAGGGAGACCCTAATAACCCAAAAACATTACATCCTATTGCCAAGGCCCTTGGTTGTCCACCAGAACTAGATAGTAAGACCCTATTGCTGAAGACACCACATGCTTGGCTGCAGGACACTGAGAAATCAAGCTGGAGCAGAGATGGAAGCCTCCTCCTTGTTGACTAGCTGTCAAGAGGCTGGAAAGACCTGTGCAGCCTGTTTTGTGTGTGTGGGGGGGGGAGTCAGTAATGGTCTTAACCAGCAGGAGACCCTGAAAACTTTACAGCTGGCCAGCCAGACCAAATGTATCAACTGGTGCAATGGTAGCATGTCTATTGTGGGGGAAACCAACTGCTCTGAGATTGGACTGTGATTGGGAGGTAATTCCTGCCTGGTATTGAAAACCAAATCAAAAGCTCATAGCTGGGGAGGTCCTAAGTCCTAGGGGAGAAATTACTACTGTGTTTGACTAAATGGATATATTATAGCCACCAAATTGCCCTCTTAAAACTCACATTTATGCTCAGATATCAATGCTACTCTCACTTTTGGTTAGAGAAGCTTCTCTTTTCAAATGGCAGTGACCACTGGGGAGATGCAAAACTCATCAAAGTTCTGAAAAGAGACAGTGCAGTGTTCAGCACTGAGTGAGACATCTCTATCACACCCTCCGAGGCTCAGGGGCCATTGCAGAAGAGGTGGTTGAAAGAGCACAAGAGCCAAAGGAAGGGGAGGAGTGTTTTACAACACTGTCTCCCAGACACAAAGTGGCCGTGGCATTCATGAATTCACTACCTACACAAGACCTGCATAACAGGAGTAGGAAAAGATGACATTGAAATAGAAGAGGGACTAGTTGAAAGAAGGGATTCAGTGGAGGGAAGATACAAAAGGGAGCAAAGGAGTGCAATGGAGAAGGATTATGATTATGGTATATGGTGAGTATGTATGGAGGTTGTCAATAAAAGATAAAATGGCTATAATACAATTCTCAATATAAAACAATGCTAATTCCTTAGTATCCAATCTCCAACTGGTGTTTAACATTTCCCCAATTCTATTGTGAATATTTTCAGCTTCTTTATTTGAATTCAGATCAAAGTAAGATACAACTGAAGAATTTGTCTTTTAATTCTACTTTAATTTATAGGTTTTCCTAAAATCTACTTTTTTCCTTGCAATTTTGTGTTTAAAATGCCAGATCAGTTGGTATGTATTTTCCCATAAGTTACAATTGCTATATTACTTGACGCATTCTCTTTCCCTTACGTTTCCATTTATTATTGTTAGAGCTAAAGACTTAACCAGATTCAAGTTCAATTTTTCTCTCTCTCTCTCTTTCTATGAGCATTGAACCTAGAACCTTGAGCATGCTAAGCAAGCACTCTATTGAGTTATGGCCCCAGCACCAGATCCAGTATCCTGTTTTGTAGTGTAGCAAAGCATTTAACTGTACCCCAAAGAGGTCTGGCCTTTGACTCTAATTCTGGGAGAAAATCTCCAAACTCTTGGAATATCATATTGATTTAGAGAGGCTTGGGGATCTTAGATCGAGCTGGATTTTATAACGACATGATATAACCAGTCTGACATCATAGAAGCCAGATGGCCAGTCAGCCAAATAAAATAATTGGACAGGCAAGTTCATGGTGATAATCTGTACATACTATCACATGTCGAATACTAGAAAGCAGTGATGGACAGAATACAAATCAAACAACCATATTTGAAACTTTTCTGGATTCTGCCCCATGGACTTTCTTCCTTAGCTACTTTTAATCTCTGCCCTTTAACCATTAGTATAACAACATTCAGGAAGTTCTCGAAGTCCTTCTAGCAAATTATCAAAACAAAGAGTAGTCTGAGGAATCTTCAAACCGGTAATTGATGCCAGAAATGAGGTAAGTCTTGTGAGCTGCGGTATTACAAACTTCCTATGGGACCATTGCATTATAATGGCATCCATCAGTGGGTACATGATATCTGGCTACTTTTGTTTTCTGCTGTTATCAACCATTGATGATAACTGCTTAAGGCCATTTACTCTTCAGGACCTTCAAAATTGTTAATATCCATCCTGCTTTGATCATTTCTTCCCTAATAACTGGAGTATCGTCTCTTGTCAACTGGTTGGTTATTTGATATAATATAAAAAGAGACAGGAAAGTTCTTGCTTCTTTTATTTATCAGTAAAAATTAAGAGGTAATTCTGTAGTCTTCACAGTATTCAATGGCTTTTTATCTTTATGTCATGAATTTAATATCTAAGCCATTGAGTTGTTGTCACATTTTTGTTCATCTTTGGTCAGTGAGGAGGAAGAGGAAGAAAAGGAGAAGAATTAATTTATCTAAATTGATTCCTAAATACTTCTGACATGATCCTAGTACTCTTGGATAGCATCATTACTTCCTAATATCACAAAATGTTCAAGGCTTAATATGCCATATTTTCTATCTCATAATCAACTATTTCCCTAAAACACCCTGACTCATGTTGAGTTCCCTCATGAAGTAGATTGAGTTCAATATTTAGATGCCATAGGCTTATTGGGGACTTCCCCTAGAGTCAACACCTGCTGAGGAGGGACAAAAATAGGACTAGGAGTTGAACCACAAATAATCACAATAATCCCACAGATAGTAGTAGAGATGGCCTAGTCCTCTAAAATGCTCTGCCCTGAAGCAAGAGTCTGAACTTTATAACTCACATTAATCAATCGTTCAATGTATACTGTCCCTGGTGTTTGAGATGTGACCTTTAGTGAGAAGGCTACTATCATTTTATAGTTGCAGTTCTCATCCACAGCAATTTTGACCCCCTTCCTCCAGCCCCAGGACATTGTTCAATGTCTGGAGACATTTCCTGGTTGTCATATCCAGAAGTAGGATTCTGCTAGAATCTAGTAGGTAAAAGCCAGGGATTTTACCAACCATCTGCACAGGACAGTCCCTAACAACAAAAATTATCTAATCTAAAATGTCAACAGTGCTGAAACTGAAAAACTATGGTTTAGAGCAACACCCACAGACAGTCAGATTGTTATCAATGAACTAGCTGGGGTCCTGTTGCTCAACCCTGATATAATCCATTGGTAGTAAAGGAGAAGCTTCTTGTGCTGGCTCTCCCCAGTTTTTGAGTACACAAGGCAGAATCAGAGGCTTTTAATGTCAAGGTCTGAGAGCTAGGGACCTATTTCTCCAAGTTTTAGAAGTCAGGCTTTGGCATTCAGGTTGGAGGTCTACTCACGGGGCTTTCCTCCCTAAGCTCCAGCACTTGGCAGCTGCTGTTATCCTTGGATTCTAGCAACTGTGAGTGACAGCAGCAGACAGGACCAAGGATGAGGTACCTAGTGCCCAGCTCAGTGTAGGTGCTGGAACCATCTTCCCGACAGAGCACCTACTGTAACTCTCAGGCCTACTCTGTCAGGATCCTCAGCCCTTGATAGCAGTTCTTATCACAGGTCTGTGTGCCAGAGGCCTTTGGCGCCTTGGAAGCTTCTGGACCTCTTCCAGCAGCCAGGTCCCACTTTTCATCTTCAGCTCTCCATGGTCCTCCTTGTCTCTGCCTCAGCACTTTCTGGTCTCTTCAGCTGTCGTCTTGTTGCTACTGCCATTGATACTGCTGCTGCTGCTTCCTTCTTTTGTTTTACAAGCTTGGCTCACTGCACTTACTATAAAAGAAAAAAACATTTCACAGAAGCCTTTTACTGGGCCTATACCAGTGGAGGGAGGCAGTAGTGAGGAAGGACAGGAGGGTGCCCCCAGCTGGTTCACAAAGTGAACCTTGCTTGTATAGGCAGAAAAGGGATTATAAGACTGGAGAGATGGCTCAGCAGTTAAGGCACTTGCCTACAAAGCTTAAGGATCCGGGTTTGATTCCCCAGTTCCCACTTAAAGCCAGATGCACAAGGTGGCACATGTGTCTAGAGTTCATTGCAGTGGCTAGAGGCCCTGGTGTGCCTATTCTCTCTATCTGCCTATCTCTTTCTGTCTCTCTCTCTCTTTTTCTCTCTCTCTCTCTCTCTCCCATCTCTCATAAGAGTCTTGTGCTCTATCAACTGAGCTAGCTGGGTATTCTCTCCCTGATAAATAAATATTTATTATTTATAATAATATTTATAATGGACAAATTGGATAAATATTTGCAAGAATATGAAACTAGACCATCTCCTCTCACCATGCACAAAAATAAACTCCAAATGGATCAAAGATCTCAACATAAGACCTGAAACTCTCAAAACCCTGGAAGAAAAAATTAGGGGAACTCTCTATGAGATAGGAATAAGGGAAAACTTCCTGAACAAACCTCCAACAGCCCAGGAAGTACAACAATCACTTAACCAATGGGATCTCATCATGCTAAAAAGCTTCTGGACAGACAAGCATACCATACTCAAAGCCAATAGACCACCATCAAACTGGGAGTTAATCTTTGCCAGCTACAATACAGATAGAAGTCTAATTTCTAGAACATACAAAGAACTCAAAAAATTAAATGAAAAATTATCAAACAGCCCTCTCACAAAATGGGGAACAGAACTCAACAGGGAATTCACAGAGAAAGAAATACAAATGGACAATTCCCATTTGAGAAAATGTTCAATGTCATTAATCATCAGAAAAATGCAAATCAAAACAACAATGAGATTCCATCTAACTCCAGTCAGAATGGCAAACATTAAAAAATCTACCAACAATAGATGCTGGTGAGGATGTGGAGAAAAAGGGACTTACATTCACTGCTGGTGGGAATGCAAACTTACACAACCACTATGGAAAGCAGTGTGGAGGCTCCTGAACAGCATGGATATAGAGCTACCAGTAGACCCAGCTATCCCTCTACTGGACATCTACCCACAAGTTTCCTTGCCGAAGTACAGAGATATTTGCTCAACCATGTTTATAGCAGCTCAATTCATAATAGCGAAGAATTAGAATCAACTCAAATGCCCATCACTAGACAAATGGGTATCAAAGTTGTGGTACATATGCACTATGGAATTCTATGCAGCTGAAAGGAAAAATGACATAATAAAATTTAAAGAAAAATGGACGGACTTAGAGCAGATCATTTTTAGCAACCACACACAAGAGCAGAGAGCCAAGCGCCGCATATTTTCCCTCATATGTGGTTCCTAATCATGTTAAACTAGAATATTAAGAAAATCTGTCAGTGAATGGAGAGTTTGTAAAAGGGAATGGAAAGAATTGGGGGGAGGGTAGGGGGCAATTGGAGGGTTGGGGGGACTCATATAGTAAACTAAACTAATAATAAATTGACACCATAAAACCCTAGCTTTTATACAGTAAGCTACTGAGGAAGCTGAGGGCACCAACTGGTACTAGTGGCCATGAACAGAATGGAAGCCTAACCCCAAGAATAAATGCTCAGGCCTGCATCTCCCTGTCCCAGTTATTGGTTCCTTCCCACACTGAGCTGTTGATCAAAGAGACCCATGAGGTCCCTAAAATGTGACAGACTTCTGTCAAAGTTCTTGAATATCTGCCCCAGGCCTAAGGTAAGACCATACTGCTGAAGAAATCACAAAGTGTCATCAAACAACACCAAGAGATCCTTCTAGATCCAGAATGGTAACCAGCTCCCAAATGGTAGCATGTGTAGCACTGGAAGGTGTTGCATGAGCTGCCAGGGGAAATTGGTCAATGATATTTGGAGAAAGCAGAGACCACTGATATACAGTATAGATAGTTGTCACAAGAATGCTGAACATACAGCTGTATGGAAGAGATCAGCAAGTCAAGAAATGTTCATCTGTGTAATAGCGGTGCTAAATTGAGGAGGGTAATCAGTGACTTACTGATTGGTTAAGAGATCTGCTCACTGACAAGTAACTCTTAATTGGAACTAGGATCTATGGCATAATCCAATAGGGACCAAGAACTTGGGCTCCTAGGGGAAATTCCCAGTACCAGAGAGCTACAGAGAGGCTACACCCATTAGAATCGTGCCAAATTAGCAATGTTGTCTCATTTCACCTATATTGATCTCACTCTCCAATGGAGATTCTGTTTGTATTTTTCAGAAGGCATTGAGAGAGCCCAGGACAACCCAATTTCACCAATAAGACATTGGATGATGGCTGACATCCTGGCAGGAGACAAACCACACCTAACCTTCACACAGGGCCCAAATGAAACCCAAGAGAAAGTGAGGAGACAAACGGGAGACCAATCACCACAGCAAGTCTGAAAACCCATGAAAGGTCAATGGAGACAGACACCAACAATAACCATCACAACCCAGGGCAAAGATCCAGAGATACTTAAGATCTCAACAACAAAGCAGACTCAAAACTCACCCACTATGACTCAGGGACCTGAGTGGAAGAGGGGCGGAAAGAATGTGGAGAATATCCAGAGACATTGCCGATACCCCCCAGCAACAATACACAAGGGGGGAAGAAAAAAAAAGAGAATGAAAAACTGGCTTCCTCTGGTGCAGTTCATATCCCCCTAACCTATGGACAGATCCAGTATGAGCACAGAGGAAGGACCCCAGTGGGTAGGGGACAGAGAGGAGGGAAATGGGGACACATTCACAAGATATGCTCATATAATGTATATACTTATTCATAATAAATATATTAAAAAAAGAAATAGAAAAGGGAGCATCTCCACCAGTCCCATGGTGGTCCTTCAAGAACTGCGCATGCACCAGCCATGCCCAAGTAAGTACCTTAGATGCAAATGAGGAACCACGCTGACAACCATTACAGCAATCTCTCATGTAAACGGACTGTGTTTAAACCAATCATGGACTTTCTGCTAGGCTGGGGGGTGAGGAGTGTTTGTGCTCCAGCGTGGGTGAAAATGGCTACAAGGTCATGTAAAGGTTATTGAAGCTGTGATGATAGAAAGTGTGGTGTGAACTCTTTTGAAACAGGTTTGCTAGATGGCACTCTCTTGCAGCTGGAGTTGACCTTCAGCAGTAAGCAGCTGTGGTTGGGCAATCAGCTAGCTGTTTGCCTAACGGGCTTTCCCTCAAGGCAATTAGGAGAGCAGAGAGGGTCTAACAGTAAATTAATAGCTCTAATTGCCCTGGCTTTCAATGCTTTAGCTTAAAGGAAAAAATAAACATTGAAAGGGGTATATTGGGGTTGGAGAAATGGCTCAGCAGTTAAGGTGTTTACCTGCAAATGCTGATAACTTGGGTTCTATTCCCCAGTACCCAAATAAAGCCAGATGCACAAGATGGTGCAACATATGGAATTTGTACAGTAGCTGGAGGCCTTGGTGTGCCCAGTGCCCATTCATTCCCATTCTTTCTCTCTCTCTCTCTCTCTCTCTCTCTCTCTCTCTCTCTCTCTCTCTCTCTCTCTCTCCCTCCCTCCCTCTCCCTCTCTATACTTGCAAGTAAAAATATATTTTAAAGGGGTGTTTTCAGTACAGGTTGGTCAATGATAATAATGACTTAAAGATTACTAGTGATTTAAGTGATTTACTACCTCCAATGGTCCAGGGAGAATGCATGAAGCTCTGGGCTACATCCCAGCACTACATAAACCACCTGTGGTGACACATACCTGCAATGCCAGCACTCAAGAAGTGAAGACAGGAAGATCAGAAGTTCAAGGTCACCTTCACCTATACAGCAAGTTCAAGGCCAGTCTAGGCTATTTATATCTACTTCCTTGAGACTCCCATCTCAAGGAAAAAACATAATGAACCATCTCTCCTTAGTACAACACACAAAACTATTCAGGTTAGCCAGCAATGCAACATAATGCCTTGCTGCTTTTCAAACAGAGAACTTATTTTGGAATCTTCTTTCTCGACTTCCCCAGAAATTCTAATCTGAATTTTCTTGTCCTAGGCAGTTATTATTTCTTCCAGTGCTTCTTAATTCTTTCCACTGAAATACTGAAGCTCCTTAATCCTTTCCACTAATTTGTGTTATCAATAGTGATGATATAAAATGTTAAAATGTAAGTGTATTCAAACTGTATAAATTATATTTTCATCTAAAGTAGAAACTAAAATAAAAATTTAAACACAAAATTATTATTCACATATTGTCTATTCTAAAATACTGAATTTTCACTAATAAAAATTAAAATTCATAATACAAGCGAGGTGTGTTGGCAATTCCAGGAGGAAGAAACAAAAAGATCTCGAGTTCCAGGGCAACCTGGGTTACATAATTGGGCTAGCCTTGGCTACATAGTAATTTCAAGGCCAGTCTAAGGGTATATAGCGAGATACTGTTTCAAAAAAAAGACAAGATCCAAGTTAAAATTAATAAACATCAACATATTAAACTTTGAAGTCTAAAATGTTAACTCGTAAAAATGTTATTAGTTTATAAAAATGACTTTTTTCTTTTAAAATGTCTTGTCTTTCTACTTACCAGTGCAAAGAATTTATATGATGATTGATGTTTAAGTTACAGACTGAACTGTACTCCCAAAATTCATTTGTTGAAGCCCTAACTTCCACTCACTATGAGACACTTAAATTAAAGGAGGTAATAAGGATAAGATTTTAACCCAAAGGACTATGTTATATGAGGTAATCAAACCAGAGCCCCTATGACAAAGCAAAGCAGACTATGAGAACACACATGGAGTAGATGCTACCTAGAAGCAAAGGAGGGGCCTTTACCAAGAACCAATCCTGCTGACACCTTGATCTTGGACTTCAAGTCTGTAGAATTTTCAGAAAACAAGTTTCCATTATTTAAGGCACCCATCTTTTGATTGTTACAAAAGTCTGAGTAGACTAAAATACCTTTAAACATAATTTAAAATAAATATGGATTATTTAATGTTACAAAATATTCCTCAGCTATTATGTGCAACCACTGTGAATACATCACTATTTTATAACCCTCCACCCAATAGGAGCAATTTAACAGTATACTCAGGCCAGGTGTGGTGGTACACGCCTTTAATCCCAGCACTTGGGAGGCAGAGGTAGGAGGATCAATGTGAGTTCAAGGTCACCCTGAGACTACAGAGTGAATTCCAGGTCAGCCTGGGCTAGAGTGAGACCCTACCTCAAAACCCCCCAAAAAATAATAATAAAATTAAATAAATAAAAAAGAATACTCAGTACTACTTAGAGAAAGAAAACTCAATTGATTCTGGTTGAAAAAGAGGATTTGAAAATTTGACTGTTTTTCCAGCTGTCGAAGCATTTTCACCACCACTCAAATGCTTTCTAAACTTCAAAGTAGTGTAGGACTCGACTTTGGAAATGCCACAACTCACAAACTTTTATAGCATGCAGATGCAGCCACCAACTGTGCTGAGGGACATAAGCATAAAACAAGATTCTTTCCTAGGCCTAAACAGTGTTAGTCCTAACACTGGACACTTAGGTTTTAAAGCCATGCTGTGCTAGTGCTGAATGCCCAGACAGAAGTTTATATGCTCCTTAGTTGTGTGTGTGTGCTATGTGAAGCCCTCTCAAGCAAGCAAGGCAGGCCTCACCTGACCAGTCTGAGGCAGTGAAATATCTTATTCTGTTGGTGTGCAATGAAATAGCAAGAGTGAATGTGACATCCAAGCCCTTCAGTGCTTTGGAGAATATGCAGAGTGAGAAGACCTAGGGACAATAATTTACATTATCAGCTTACCCACTGAGTTAGTATGTAAGTTATAATTATTTCTTTATGAATAAAACCAAGGCACAAACTAAATTGAGTTGCTCTCCAATGATTACCTAGCTGTATCTCAACGACACCAACCAACTCAAGGCTCTAGATTCCCCATCCGTGAGGCAGCTTCATATCTAGTTTCTTGATGCTCAGAATTGCTTTGGTAGTACTTTAAAGGTTTTGTGGTCAAGTACAGCATGAGTTGTAAGGCATAAAAGAACCACATTATTTACCCCTCTTCAGTATTTAACAATGGGAAACCATCTCAATAGATGTTTTCTGAACCTTATCACTGAACTTCAACATCTTGGAACCAATATATTCTGAGATGTTTTCAGTCAAACAGTGATTAAATACAACTATAGCATTTAGTCTCCTGGTGCAAGGTCAGAATCTTCTTTTATCCTTTGATTTGTAGTTCCTTGGGCTACTGAATGAGGGTGTTTTCTGAACTTATGGAACAATTTGAGAGGGGCAGCTAAGTAGCATGTTATTTACCATGTGGTATGCCCTGTTTGGGAGTTGAGGGCTGAACTGATAGAAAATTAAATGTGATTTCTTCTCTCAGAGGTCCTCATTTTACTCTGATGAAGAGATCTGACCTATAAACACAGGAAGAAGAAAAGAAAACAACTTTTGGGAGAAAAACAGTAGAAATATACCCAACAAGACAAATGTGTGAGTACCTAGCAAAGTTAAAAGGATGATGACTTGAAGAAAATTAGCAATTTTTTTCTACAGAGCAAAGGCTGCACCTCTCTTAAGTTGATCTCCATACTATAAGTATTATTCCTCCACAAATTTTGGTGTATGTTCAATTGTACAGCATCTGCCCACAAGCGTGAAACATACACTTCACACATACACAATCCTTTTTCTCACTCATTGCCAACTGTGTTCTAAAATAAAGCAAAACAGAATCCTCAGGACATTAGAAATAAAGATCAATTGATCTTTCTTCACAGGAATGGATGACTGCCTTAGACACACACTTATGATAAAATGAGGCTGGGTAGTAGAGGGGCATGAGCTTCACACTTTGTGTTTTTTAGAGTCAGAAACCAGAACCAAGTTGGGTGGTTAGGTGAGGTCCCAAAGCTGAATAAATTAGGACTATAAAAAATTTACAGCATCTAAAAGTTTGGGAACATTCTTTCTATATCTCTACATTACTGTGTGGGCATAGTAAAGAGGCACATTGTGCAGTTTCAGGGGATGAATCATTTTTCCAAAAGTACAGGACATTTCTTATTTGTGCTCTTTTACGTACAAATTCTTATTACTCAATGATATGATATGGGTTTTAATTTAGCAGTTTTTCCATTATGGCACATATGTGAAAATTCCTTAATGCTAAAATATATTTTGTTCACCAAAATATTTCAATTTTAAAACTTTTAAAAATATCTTTATTATGAGTAAGTATATACACTGTATGAGCAAATCTTGTGAAGGTGTCTCCATTTCCCTCCTCTCTATACCCTACCAACTGGGGTACTTCCTCGGTGTGCATAATGGATCTGTCCATAGGTTAGGGATGTATGAACTGCACCAGAGGTAGCCAATTTTTCTTTTTTTTCTTCCCCCTTTGTGTATTATCTTCACATATCTAAAGGTTGTGAACAAAGATCATCAACAAAATAACTCCTCTTAGTGGTCATCTAAGTAAGTGAAATCATCTCAGTGATTGGAAGTCTAGCCCAGTTGTTAAAGAACAGACCCTAGAGTTAAATAGATATGACTCAAATTCTGGATTCTGTCATACGCTTGATTCATTCAGTTGAACAAGTTATATTAACTCACTAAGTTATGATTCATCTGTAAAAGGAGATGGTCATAACCCACAATAGAATAATATCATAGCAAATATTTAAAATGTGGCAAACATAGTTCATCTTTTTATGCTATGTACTCAAAACATGAATTTTTTGTTTTGTTTTTTTCAAGGTAAGGTCTCACTTTAGCCCAAACTGACTGAACCTCACTCTGTAGCCCCAGGTTGGCTTCAAACTTAGCTTGATCTTCCTACCTGAGCCCTCTGAGGGCTGAGATTAAAGGTGTGCACCACCCAGCTTTAAAAAAAGAATTATTTTTGATTTATGACACATTCATCCATAGATCCAAGCACAGCCTCATATGCATGTGTGTACTAGTTTACATATTTGCTTATTGCTAAAATAAACTCAATTGAAGCAACCAATATAAGACACACCCATAAATAATCACTTTTATTTACCTATAAGCTTCCCCTAATCTGTTCCTCTACTTTTCCTTGCTTGATCCTCACAGTTATTATTGACTTGCCTTTGAAATTATAGTTTCATCATATAGTTATTTTTTCTGTTCATTTTCTTTTCTTTTCTTTTGTGAAGTAGGGTCTCACTCCAACCCAGACTAATCTAGAACTCATTCTAGCTCCATGCTGACCTTGAACTCATGGTGATCCTCCCACCTCAGCCTCTTAAGTGCTGGGATTAAAGGCATACACCACCACACCCAGATGCCATATATTTATATTTTTTAAAATGACATTGTCTAACTGTATTTGTTTTTAACATTTAAAAAGGAGGATCAAGCATTTACTAACAGTGCTGCTAAGGGTGTTTTTGTTCATTTTCCCCACTGAAGATGAAATGAAAATGAAAAGAAATTTCATTTTCTTGGTTACATACTTAGAAGTAGAATTTCCTTAGAGGATATAGGAGTGGCTGTCAGTAAGTAATGTTAAACTTTCAAAAATAGGAGCCTTCACCAGACCCAAGATCTTCTGGCACTATGATCTGAGATCCACAAGTTTTAGAAACTGTAAGAAAGAAGTTCCTACCTTTATTTGTTTTTGAGATAGAGTCTTGCTATGTAGCTGAAGACAGTCTCAAACTCACAATCCTCCTGCATGAGCTTCCTGAGTTCTGGGTTATAGGCACACACCATCACATATGGCTTAAATTTCTGCTATTTGTAAATTCCGTGATCTAATGTATTTTATTATAGCAACTCCAATGAGATGAGGGAACATAAGAAAAAAGACCAACAGATTCTCTCCAAGTAACCAAATTGCTTTTTAATAGTAGTTTTTGAAAGGCTATCACATTTTCTTTGTCCACTCCAAAAGAATAGGTTTCACGGAAAGGAAGCAGCAGAATGCTGGAGATGTTTTAAACAAATATAAGCTTTCAGATTTCAAATCTCACTGTGTAGAATCATACACCCATAAAAACAGTACAGCTCCTTTCCCACTTCAAGATACTCAAAGTATTGGGGAATATAGTTCAATTTATATTTAGCAGGCACAAGGCCTTGGGCCCAATTTCCAGCCCCAAAACAAACAAACAAACAAAAAAGACACACAGCTTTGTTTTTCCCCCAGTAAGGCTCTCCCATTTTCTACCCTAGCTAGCTCCTACAGATTCTTCAAATTGTATTTAATTGTCATGTCTTGAGGAAATTTTTTTAAGCTCCACTCCTCAAAATTAGACCAAGACTCAGTATTATATGATATCATACCATGTAGTATAGTTTTTTCAGAATTTGCCACAATGATGAAATACGTAAGGAGAAAGGAAATTGGTGTAACACACTGGGAGGCAGAAAAGAAAGCATTTTTGTTCAGTTTTTAAACAAACATATACTGAGGGCTGATGTTCTGGGCATCAGGTTAAATAATAGAATATTATGGAGAATAAGACAACCTCCTCCTTTTCACTTTAATCACCCATTTTTGATGCCATTCCCTGGATCTTATAAACGCACAAACAATGTCTAATTCAAACATACCAGCATAGGACACGATTCCTTCTCAGGATCCTCCATTGCCTCACTCTCATCTAATTTTTACACCAAACCTGTCTTCTATTTCCTCTCCAGCCTCCCTGCCCCCTTTTGTCTTCACTTCATTCTCTATACAGTCATGATAAAATGTTCAACTCCCTGTTCCTTGGGCATTCTCTAGCATCCACCTAGCAAACTGCAGCCCTGTATCAATCTGACATCCAGACTACCAAACACTGGTACAAAAAGTCTCATGGCCATGTGAATGGATTGTTTTACCAACTCTTGGTGCTCATGTTTCCAGTAGACTTTCTTGGACCTTCTCATGCCTGGAAAGTTTTCTATCAATTTTCTGTCCTATTCTCATGGCAGAGTTTTCAAACCTTCACAATTTATCTAAAGCCTCCGATTCCTCCAGGCCTCATACTCTTTGCAGACAATCATTTCCTACTTCACCAAGGAAATAAATACCAAAGTGAAATTTCCTCACTGACCTACAAGAAAAACTGTTCTCACTTCCTTTCCCCACCCACATCAAAGGAGGTGAAAGGCCTCACCTGTTGTGTGGTCTTGTGTGTTGTAGACTTCCCAGCCTTCTTACGGTTGTCTCCAATCACCTGCATTTCAACTTTTCCCTCTGTTGGCTCATTTCAAAAATGTTCAACTTTCTACCAGTTAAGAAAAAAGAATAAAATGAAGGTAGGTGACACCATACCTAGTTCCTGTATTAAATTTTGAGAATACTATTCCAGGAGATTTATTAATAAACCAGATTCAGAGAAGCATAAGAACAAAGAATGTGGGGCTATAAATACTGTGATATAAAAGAGCCTGGACAACTGAAGAATGATTGCAATAGACCTGTGTGTCTGTACCATTTACACCAGAGAAAAGAACTAAAATCTGTGAGTAGAAGTTAGAAAACAGTCAATATGAAGACATGTTTTCAACAGATTGCTGTCTCAAAATAGAGTTCTTACCTGAGGCAATAAATCAAAGGTTTACTGCCTGTCAAAGAGCTAGAGATATCTGGTGGGAAAGGTGGACTCGTGATACTAAGATCACTTTACAATTTAAGATCCTTACCAAAGCTGTCATCTAAGAGGAGGAACAAAATTTTGAAATTATTTTCAAAGGTGAGAGAAAAATCATATTCTTTGTTTAGAGAAGACCCATCATTGCTAAAACCAAACTTAAAACAAATCTAAGATATGGTTACACATTCCCTAAAAGAGCCAAAACTTCCCCCTTAGTACTTTTGCTTTTGCTATATTTCAAAAGTTGTGTTGTATTTTCTCTTGTCTCAAGATATAATTATTATTTTCTTATAAGTTTATATTAAGATATTTTCTAATCTTGATTTCTTCTTTGATTTATTGCTTGTCCAGGAATGTTAATTTCCAGATATCTGATTTTTATAAATTTCTGTTGTTTATTTCTAGTCTTATTCAATTGTGGTGAGAAAAAGATACTTGGTATGATGTCAATCTTCTTAAAATTACTTTTCAGCTTTTCCTTAAATTTTTTAAGATTTGTTTTGTGACAACATGTGTGCTGTTTTGGGGAACGATCCAATCTTGAGAAGAATATGTATTTATGTGGAACCATAAAGACAAACATATCAATCAATGGAACAGAACAGAGAGCCCAAAAATAAACTCACACATAATCAATTAATGTACAACAAGGGTTCCATGTAAACATAATGAGGAAAGGAGAGTCTCTTCAACAAATAATATTGGCAGAAATGGATAGCCACATGCAAAAAGAATGAAACTGGGCCCTTAGCATACTATTACACAAAAATCAACTCAACATAAATGAAAGTCATAAACACAAGAGCTGATGTCATTAAAGCCCTAGAGGAAAACAAAGGAGGAGAATCTTGACATTGGCCTTAGTAATGGCTTCTTGGATATGACAGCAAAAGCAACACCAATGGGAACGAAAACAGGTAAGCAGGACTACATTGAACTGAAAGGCTCCTACACAGCAAGAAAATAATCAACACAGTGAAAAGGAACCATATAGGATGGAAGAAAAAACTTGCAGCCTATATATCTAATAAGAAATAAATATTCAAAATAATTAAGAAATCCATACAATTCCACTATAAAGCAAATCAAATAGAATGATTTTTAAATAGGCAAAGGATGTGAATAGACATTTCTCCAAAGATGATATACATATGGCATCAGGTATATGAGAAGGTGCTTAACTTTACTAATCATCAGAAAAAAGCAAATTAAAACCTCAGTGAGAAATCACCTTATTTTTGTTTAGGTGGGGAATATTGATTTTTTTAAAAATAAGGCAACCAGGCATGATAATGCATGCCTTTAGTTCCAGCACTTGGGAGTCAGAGTTAGGGGACCATCCTGAGTTTGGGGCTGCCTGGGACTTCAGAGTGAGATCTAGGTCAGCCTGGGCTAGAGTGAGACCCTAAATTGAAAAACAAAATTAATTAATAAAAAATAAAAAGATAAGGCAAAAAATAGGGAAATCCAAATCCTTGTATATTAATGGTGGAAATATAAATCAATACAGTCATTATGGAAAATAGTATGGTTGTGCAAAAACAATTTAAAATACAGGTATTATATGATTCATCAATTTCATCTTAGGTAATTATTTTAAAAAACTGAAATCAGGATTTGAAAAGAATATCTGTAGTCTCATATTAATTACAGCATTGTATACAATAGCCAAGACATGGAAACAGCCTAAATATCAAAAGATGAATGAAAGAGTATTTGATGTGTATGCACACATAACCAATATTGCCTCAGCCTTGAAAAAGAAGAAAATCCTGCCATATGAGACAATATAGATAAACCCAGAAGCTAATACACTAAGTGAAATAAGTTAGTCAGAGAAGGACAAATAAAAATCCCACTCATCTGAGGTATCTAAAATAGTCAAACCCACAGAATCATAGAGTAGAATGGTATGGTTATTTGGGGCTGGCCAGAAGTGAGTTCAATCACACAGGTATGTTCAACCTTTTGACATTGTGAAATTATATTACTGTCTATAGAGTTCACACTCCAGAACTGTGAACTGGAGTTACAAAAATATTACAAAAAAATTTTCTAGAATGAGTTCCAGGTCAGCCTGGGTGACAGTGAGATCCTATCTCAGAACACACACACACACACACACACACACACACACACACACACAAAAAAAAAAAAAAAAAAAAAAAAAAACACCTCATAATGTTTTAAGTAAGTTAAAATTTTTATGTTGAGCTGTACTTGGCCATATGTGACCTGCAGGTCACAGGTTGGATAAGCCTGGAAGCTTCAGTTATGCATATCAATAAGCTCTGAACATCTCAGGGACAACATAGTGCCTATAATTATAAGACTCTATTATGCACTAAAAACAGAGAGAATGTTTTAAAGGCATGGCTATATTTATTATTTTGATTATGATGATGGTCATATGGGCATATGCATGTGCTCAAATCCATTAACTTTCACATATTAAATATTTACAGCTTTGAATAACTAAAGCCTTTTCAAAAACTAGAAATACCAAAGAAGTTTGCTTCAAGGAACCTCAATCCTCTAGTTCATTTATATAATAGTTCCTTACATACAGTGGTACCTTCATGTTCATGCCTGATTGATGCTCTATTTTACACTAGCAAGAAGTATTTAAAATTGCCATGGGTCAGAGGTTTAGAGTTTTTCATACACTTTCTGCTTTTGTTAGTATAAAAAGCAGTGTTCATTCTACTTTTTAACCTATATTTTCTGAGCAAAATCATCTAATCTAGATGATGAATTATTTCAGTTTTGGACCTGAACTAAACCTAAATCCAGCCCCAGTCCTAGTGTTGACTTTCTTTCAGTCTTGAAATGATAAAACAGTGAAACGAAGACATTGTTCACAACCAAGGAAACAAATGGTGCATATCTTGCTTTTCAAGTTCACAAGCTGTGTGCTTCAGCAAAATATGGACTTCACTGTGAGCCATGAAGATTTTCCTCCTCACATTTATATTATCCTTTCATTACCTTGCTGCTATCTCTTCATTTAGTTAGCTTCCATCACACTGTGTTGTAGAACTAATTCTTATCTCAGTCTCTCACCTCCTTTCTTATTTTTTTCTCTGCGTATACCCTTTTGCCTCTTGAAGTGTTGATTTTTTTTTTTTACTCAACTCAATGACAAATATGGTGGATTCACAGTATCAGCTGGGAATGTTGCATTTGAAATGTCCAGTAATTAGAATTATGATAATTCCAGTGCTCTTCCTCACTAATACTAAAACCAGAGTTGAAAAGATAAGGGCTGTCTAAAGTTCTCCCCCCCCTCCAACCTTACTCCTTATCTTTTATCCTTCTTACCTTTTTACTAGTGGGCATGCATAGAGAAAGGAAAGAGGAGGAAAAAGAGGGTGAGAGGAAGCAGAGAGGATATCAGGAGTTGGATAAAATTATTAGTTGCCAAAATGTATATCATTTAATGAGAACCAAAGACATATATGGTTGAAATCGGAGAGGAATGAGTGGATCTTTGTGGACAAGGAAATAAAGCATGCAATCCCAAGTTACAGAACTGTGAATTGGTCTACAGGTATTCTTCAGTTACATTTACCTACTAGGAGTTCTCAGTGGTATTCTCAGTGCATTTACACATGGGCAAAGTTGAGTTGGGGCATAATCCTTCCTAACACCAGCCTCCTTTCCTCTAACCTGTAGACCCCAGCACAGTGACCCTGAACTCTGGCTTCCTTAAAAACAAACAAACAAACAAACAAAAAACCTTTGGTACGCCCTGCCATTCCTTTTGCTTCTTCCTGGCCTCAGATCAGATCTTAGTCCCATATTGTGTAAGTAGGTGGTTAACCTGATTATCTGATTCAAATAATCAGATAAAAATGAGTCAATTTTGTTCAAAAGGTATACTTTAAGGAAGAGGTTGTTAATTATATGGGTCTATGTGTACTTTCTGTTCTTGAGTAAATGCCTTTGCATCAATTCCCAAAGGAATCCACCCATAGAAAAATTAAAATATATTTATTGAGCTGACATTTGTACATGGGAACTAACTTTGAGTTCAGGTATATATATGGTCTCATGAGCTAGTTAAAGGCACCCTCAAGTAGCAATTTCATCAATCTAGAAATTTGACCAGACTTCTTCTAGTCGTCTCCTATTTCTCTCCTAGCCATTGCAAACGATATACCCCAAAATAAAATACAAAATTATTTGTGGAGTGCAAAATCGAATCACAGTAAGCAATGGAGGGCCCAAGAACCAGTAACACACTTATATTAATTTTCATTCAATTAAAGCTACTAGCTGGGCTTGGTGGTGCACACCTTTAATTCCAGCACTTGGGGAGCTGAGGTAGGAGGATTGCCATGAGTTTGAGGCCACCCCAAGACTACACAGTGATTCTAGGTCAGCCTGGACTAGAGTGAGACCCTACCTTGGAAAATAAAAACAAAAACAAAATTAAAGCTATTGAGGGCTGGAGAGTTGGGTCAGGGGTTTAGACACTTGACTGCAAAGTCTAATGACTGGGGAGGGAGGGTTTGATTCCCCAGTACACATGTAAAGCCAGATGCATAAAGTGGTGTATGTACCTGGAGTTTGAAGGAGCTGGAGGTTCTGTCATGTACATCCCCTCTGTCTCTCTTTTCTCTATCTCTCTCTTTGAAAATAAATAAAATATTTTTTAAGAACTAAAGCTGTTGAAAAGTTGTAGGAACAATACAGAGAACTGCCATGTATCTTTACCTAGATTTAATTTAATCTTTGTGCCATCATCATCATTCGATAGCTAAACCATTGAGAAGTTGTCTATAGCACAAACTTTATCCTAAAATACTTCTATATGTATTTCTCAATAAGGGTACTCTCATAACTGTACACTTATAAGATTTTAAGAACTTAACATTGAAATAATACCTAATGACAATCCATGTTTAAATTTCAGCAATTGTACTGAAAACATTCCTTTATAATGTATTTTTCTAGCATCATATGCTGCCTTTAAGTGGCATGTCTTAATCCCTTAAATCTTAAATATTCCTCTGTCTTCTTTCTTTTGTTGCTTTCATGTGATGACATTTTTTACACTTGCATATCAGTTCTGGAGTAGAGCTACCTTTTTTAACCTTTTTGCAATAAGAAACCTAAATTTGGGCTGAAGAGATGGCTCAGCAGTTAAGGCACTTGCCTCTAGTGTCTAAGGCCCCGGGTTCAATTCTCCAATACCCACATAAGCCAGACCTACAAGGTGGTGGCCCTGGTTTTCTCTCTCTGTCTCTCTCTCTCTCTCTCTCTCTCTCTCTCTCTCTCTCTCTCTCTCTCTGTCTCTCTGGTTGAAAATAAATAAATAAAATATTTTAAAAACCCAGTTATTTTGACACTGTAAATATCCTATTCCCAAACCAAATTTAATGCGATTATTTTAACATCTATTGATAACTCATGTCTGAATCAACTTTTTTTTTCCAGGTAGGGTCTTGCTCTAGCTCAGGCTAACCTGGAATTCACTTTGTAGTCTCAGAGTGGCCTTGAACTCATGGTGATCCTTCTACCTCTGCCTCTGGAGTGCTGGGATTAAAGGTGTGTACCACCATGCCCTGCTTGAATCAATTATTAATAGTTGCAACATGGCGGTTTCATAGTTCATCATTTCTACATGTGTTAAGTTTGGCATTCCATTCTTCTCCCACTGTTTTATCTAAAAGGTGAAATATGCATCCATGGGTTCTATTTTCCAATCCAATGTTATAATTATTGTGATCATTATTCATTCTTGGAAGACAGCTATGCTCACCACTATACAACTAACATTCTTCATTCATTCTTGATGCTCAAATTGCTTCAGAATTGGAAATTGAAAATACTGTCAAGCTGTCCTATTTTGACATACCTTTCTTGACAGATCTTTCAAGGACATTGGATACCTTCCTTGTGTGCCTTGGGCTGGGTCATTTCCCCAAGGAGGTTCCCTTCAGTGGAGAACAGGTATCCAGGATCCAAGATCTAGACACACATTCCACACTTCAAAATATTAAGATGTTCCTAATTCCTGTTTCCTGTGTGATAACTTATAATTAGCACTCTAGCATTACCTGTGTGGATCTGGCAACTTCATTTCATGAAGCCTGCTTCATAAATCTGAAAATAAATTGTGTTACAGAATCATGTCGTAACCTTCTCAGGGCCACTCCGAGTTTGGGCAAATCTGACTGAAGACAAGGTCACCTCTCCCTAGAGACACTCACTCAAGTAAGCCAAAAGGCACCCCCATTTCAGGGGTTCCAGCTGGAAGCCCACTGGATGAGGTCATCGAGGGTCTCCAGCGTTGTCACTGTGTCAAGTGACCGGCTGTGGTCAGGATTCCTCGTGAACATCAAAAAGCGGAGAGAAGGAGAAAAGACACCAAGAGAGAAGCCGGGAGCGACGCGTCCTCTGCGGGTTTTGGCGGGAAGGTCTGCGCTGACTGCAGCCTCCGCCCGGCCCGCCAGGGCTCGCTCGCGCCCTTCGGCTGGCCGGGTGGAGCGGGGCGGACCGCCCGCCGGCGACGCGGGCGCCGGAAGGACGCGCCGCCCCTCCCGCCCGCCCGCCCGCCCCTCCCCTCGCCGTCGTCATGGTGACCCGCCCCGCCTCCGCCCCGGCCCCCTGACGTCGACTGACGTCAGGGCGGCGCGCGCCTGGCCGGGCCCAGCGGAGCGGGAGGGAAGGAGCGGGCGCCGGAGCGAGCGCTCGGAGCGGCCGTCCCCCCGTCGCCGAGTCCCCGCCGCGCCGCCCGCTCCCGCTCCAGCCGCCGTGTCCAGCCGCGGGGCCCAGCATGGTCATGGCGGATGGCCCGAGGCACTTGCCGCGCGGGCCGGTCCGGGTGGGGTTCTACGACATCGAGGGCACGCTGGGCAAGGGCAACTTCGCCGTGGTGAAGCTGGGGCGCCACCGGATCACCAAGACGGAGGTGCGGCCCGCCCGGGCGGGGCTCGGCGGGAGAGCCGGGCGCGAGGGGCGGTGCGGCGGCGGGTCCGGGGAAGCGGGGCTCGGGGGCGGCGGGGAGGCCGGGGACCCGGGCCGTGACCTGCTGGCCCAAGTTCCGCGTCTGGCCCGCTCGGGGCTGGGGGTGGGGCGGAGGGAAGTCGCGGGGCTCCCGGGCTGCTGCGGGGACCGGGGACCGCGGGCTCGGGACTCCTGTATCCGTCCTCGCGGAGGCCCCCTGCGGCCGTCCGCGCTCTCTCGCGGCGAGCACTCCAGACCCGGGGGCTGCTGGCTGCGGTCATCTCAGCCTTGCGCCGTGCTTGCAGGTAAACCAGGTGTGCGGTGTACCTGCAGGCACGCGTTCCTGCATTAGATCGCCTCTCTCCTCGACCCTCCGCTGTTTCCCGGGTGACTCCTGCATCTCTTCTTAGGGTGCATGCTGATACACCCCGCATGTTTTCTCCTAAGTCTCTCTCCTTACCTAACCCACCCCCTTCCTTCCACGGCAGTGCCTCATGCTGCCCTCCTCGGGGTCGCTATTTTAAGACGTGCAAATTAAATACCTTGGAAAGACGATGGAAACAAAACCATTCTTTAGAATAAAACCTAGTGGTTTTGACCTACTCTATTCTGCCTTGTGAGTGTCACCCTTTTTCAGTTTCTCCCCAGTTTTCATTCTGTTCAGTTTTTCTTTCCCTTTAGACCAATGTACTAGTCTTTGAATAAAGTACTGCTCCTTTTAGCAATTATTGTACTTGGAAGTTTTACTTTATGTCCATTTCCAAAAAGGAGGATGTGTCATTATGTTATCTTCACGATCCCTGAAACAATTTAAATCTGAATTATTTGGGGTATTCAGGACCAAGGTCACAAATTTTCTTCTCACAAACTTACCAGTGTTAGTTATTTTAAATTTCTTGGAATGATAGAATATCATTATATATTAACTTTACTAAATTTTTGCATAACAATCTGATGGAGCATTTTTTTAAATATAGAAAGTGGTTGCATTCATGTAAAGAGCCATGACCAAATATTATGCCATTTCCTCTTATGCTACATAAAAAGGAAGCATCTTAAGTTTTTTATATGTATGTACTTGTTTAATGACTGTCAAATGACACGATTCAGAGGTACTCCAAATTTTTGAGTTATATGGTTCAATTCCAAACCCATCAGTTCATACTATTATTTCTTGACAACTTATAGGTATTATTATTAGCAAGACTTGATTGTCAGCTGTTATTTATCAAGTCGAATTTAGTTAGCATGGAACTGACGCTCTCTTGAGGTTGACAATTCAAATGGTGTCCCTTTCAGACTGATTTCTTTCTTAGTGATGTAGGAATCCCGGTGTGGTAACCCTGACCTTGGACTGTTAGTGAGATCAAATGCATTTGTGATTGAAGGCACCAGCCAGATCATGAAGGAGCACTCAGATCCTAGCCTGTTGTAGTATATGTGTGTAAAATGATTTTATGTTACGTTTAGCTGTAGATTCCATCCCCCTTGTGCTTTTCTAAAGAAATTGGTACATAAAAAGAAATAGTGTGAATTTAGGCTGGGTGAGTGTATTTGTGGCAATTTTGTGTGATTGGAGGTACTACGGCACAGAAGGGTGGGGGAAATGGTCTGGCAATTGCTGCACAGATGTTTTTGTAAATCTTAAAATTTGCAAAGTTACTCTATGAACGTAATTAGATAGTTTGCATAAGAATTGTTTAGTAAGGGCATGGATCATGGCTACAATTGCTTCTTAAGGTATACCAGTTGTTCATAAGGTTCTTTTTTCTTGAATAGTAATTGTTCTTCATTCACTTGCTAAATATTTGTCTTTGATAAATACAATTATGTCACGATCTATAAGACTGAAAACTTCAGTGCTTTTACATTTTAAATTCTCATTTCTGAAGTTGTAGTGAGAAAATTAACATGATATAAATAAA
This sequence comes from Zapus hudsonius, assembly GCA_004024765.1. Taxonomy (NCBI): domain Eukaryota; kingdom Metazoa; phylum Chordata; class Mammalia; order Rodentia; family Dipodidae; genus Zapus; species Zapus hudsonius. Next base: position 49,108 of record PVHP010000093.1, on the reverse strand, counting down.
ACAATATCAGCACAATATGATTATGCTTAACACAAGTCTCTTTACTATATGTTAACATAAATCTAAATTAATCTGTTTTAAAACTTACAAGATTTACCCCCCCCCAAGTTTGATCCTGAGGCAAATTTTAGAGCTTAGTTTATACACCTATGCTATGAACAATTGCTTCTTTTTATTTGTAATTGGCTCTTCTCCACTTTCTGTATTACTCATTAAATATGATGCATTTTTTTCAGAGTTCTGGAGATTCAAGTCTATTTCTCTTTAGGACACAAAAATAATAGTAGACAAAAGAGACCTTCATTTTGATCTAATCTATTAAATAGCTTAACACTAAGATATAATTACATCATCTGAAATGGTATTCGTATGTTGGATCTCTGAATTTTTCACACGAAAAGGAAGACAGGGATGGTAGAATCCAGCTTCCAAATATAATACTTCATAAAAACCTCTGTACTTCTGGTTTGTGGCTTATGAATTAGAGAAGTTAATTTGGTAAAATTAGCATAATGGGAAAAGTACAATACCATTTAGGTTATTTTGAGTAGTGGTGTTGCTAGTTTTCTATTCTATGAATGCCCTTGAGTAGTGTTTTATTAATACTATATTAAGGAAGTAACCTTTCCCTTCTAGTTTATTGTATAGTTCTTGTCTCTTTGAGTAAAATTTCAGGACTACTTGTGCCCTTAATTTTTTATTTTCTACTTAAAATGTTTAGTGATAGGAAATGTAAGGAATAAAGAAGATTATAGTACATAAAAAGTATGTATATAATTCTTCTAATGGAATATGCTATTAATATTATATGTCACATATTCCTCTACTCATTTTAATGCATTTTTCCATAGATAAAAATGTGTGGTATACATATAATATGCCCAAGCATTTGGTTTTTATATGTAATTTTACAATAAAATATTTTAGTAGTTGCATAGTATTCTACCTTGTGGGTGAACCCATTTTACTTAATGATTCACTTCAGTCTTCACATAAGGTAAATATTTGGCAGAGAATGTGTTTGTGTATATAACTGATTGTCTGCATTTGAATTGTTTTTAGAGAGAAAGAATTGCTGGTACATTCTTAGAAGGGAAATACTAAATGAGAAGGTATTCTTCTAACGTTAAAGGATTGTGTGTTTTCACTATCAAATATGTTTATTATTAAAAAACTAAAAAGTATAGATAAGTAAAGAGAATCACCCATGCTATCACTACTCAGAGTTAATCATCACTTTTAGATATTTTTCTAGATAACTAAATTTTCCTCACTACCATACCTCTTGTGTTGCTTACCTAAAGTAAATGTAACTGAAAGCTTATAGATACTTCCCAGAGGCTGTGAATTTTCCTTAAGAAAATGGCAAGTTAAACAGGCAGTGACATGCATCTTTAGTCCTAACACTCATGAGGCTGAGGTAGGAGGGGATGGCTGTGAGTTGAAGGACAGCCTGAGTCTTCAGAGTGAGTGCCAGATTAGCCTGGGCTAGAGTGACTCCCTGTCTTGAACAAAACAAACAAACAAAAAAATACCTGGTTGGATCACTTATCCCTGAGAGAACTGGAATGCAGAACTAATATCAAGTACCTTCTGAAAACTGCTTTTATTCACAGGAAAGCTTTCTGTGTGTATTTTGTGACTTTTGTGTTTGGGTATAATTCTCACACTGCTACATTAAAATGTAAGATTTTAAAAATTTTCCAAAATAAAGTTCAAAATGACAATTTCATAGCTAGCAAGGGTAGAAATAAAGAGAAAGGCATATTACACTGATTATGACGTTTCTTGAAAAGAGCTCTTTTAAAAAAGAATGCATTTGGATCTTATATTTTGCTTTAGAATTTTAGGACTCCTTTTAATATCAATTTAATTTAGTATCAATTTTGCAAAAATACTTCAAATTTTAAGAAGTAGCTGTACTATGTTCAGAAGAAGGACTTGTCACCAAATTACTAAATTACTAGCAATTGAATATCGATCTCTGTATGATCTTTCATTGTGTGTTGAGAGAGAAATTACATTTGTCATTTAATATTTGTATGCTTTATTAGAATTATTCTCTACTTTCTTAGTCCCCAGACAATAATTGACAGATTGTTCTACTAAACATTGTTCAAAAATTTTTGGGAGAACAAACATGCAATATAAAAGTTGCGAAAATTTTTATATCCTGTAGAAATTTTTAACTTTAACAGAGTTTAATCTGTTCTGATTTTAAATCCTCTGGGAAATTCTGTCTCAGCATCAGGCACTTATGAAAACATTTATTTGGAAATCCTGAAACTGGCCTGTACTTGGACTCACATGATGACATTTGATTTATGGCTCACTGCTGATTGCAGCTTTATTTCCTTGGAGCCAAATGAAGTACAGAATTCCTTATGATATCTCACTCTCCTTTAAAAAGTTGTTGTTGTTGCTTTGTTTTTATATGTAGGGTTTCCCTCTAGCCCAGGCTGGCCTAAAACTCACAGTGATCTTCCTACCTCTCCCCACTGGTGTACCACCACCCCAGGCTTCTTTCCTTTTTAATGTATGCTATACCTTTCTTCCTTCTACCCTCATCTTTTTAAAATAAATTACTTATGTAAAAGCTTCTTATAGAACATTTGTGTAAAATGTTTTCCCATCCTCCACAAAGAGCCTATATCGTCAGTTTAAGATTATTAGAAGATTGAAAGACAAACTTGAAAATTTCATTAGAAACTCAATTTTTTTTAATACTACAGGTAGATGTGTATCTTACATGGGTTAAACTGGAAAATGATAAATTATTTTAAGTTGTTCTTAAAAGTAAACAATATTGAGGGGCTGGAGAAATGGCTCAGTAGTTAAAGGCACTTGTTTGTAGACCCTGATGCAGAGGTTCGATTCCCCAGTATCACATAAAGCCAGGTGAACAAAGTGGCCCTGGGTACCCATGTTTACTCTCTCTCTCTCTCTCTCTCTCTCTCTCTCTCTCTCTCTCTCTGTGTGTGTCTGCCTCTTTCTTTCTCTCTTGTCTAAATAAATAAATATTTAAAAAAATAAACAATATTTACATGGTTTTCCCCAATTGTGGAAGTTTTGCAGCCTTTGTTAAAAAGCCTAAAGAAGAAACTAAACATCAACTTTCATAACTCAAGACATTTGGTTCATATCCTCTTATTCACATATTTATATGTGTACAATAAAATTGATAGCATATATACTTATGATCTGTGCTTTTTATTTAGTATGTTATTAACATCTCCAAGTTAACAAAACAAAACACTAAGGCATAGTTAAGTGCTCTTGTATACCACTGGCCATATTTTATTTAATCAATTTTCTCTGCTAGTAAACATTTTTTCTGTCTTGTAATTTCTCTAAAATGCTTCAGAAGACATCCCTTCACATATATTTTTGTACATGCATCTGGCTATTTCCTCAGGGTCTTTCCTTAGCAATGGAATTCTTGGGTTGAAGAGAATATACATTACATATCTTATGGTATAAGATGCTAAATTCTCCTCTAGAAAAGAAACACCAATTTTCATTAGGAAAAACACATGTTCTAGAAATACTACCTTTAAATCTTTGCCATTTGGGTAGAGTGCTTTGTATTTTTTTTAATTGACAAAAATGTTTGTATTTTCTTTTGGATTTCTTTAATTACTTTGACTAGTGTAGTATGATAGATATTTTCCTTGTGAATTATTATTCTTGTCCTGTGGCTCTTTTTAAATTGCATTGTCTTTTTTGTTGTTGAATTGTTTATATATTTATCAGAGTAAGAAACTATTTTTACTTACTTTGTTATAGTCTTAAAAATCCTCAGTTCAAGGCAGAGGTAGGAGGATCTCTGTGAATTCTAGGCCACCCTGAGACTACATAGTTAATTCCAGGTCAGCCTAGGTTAGAGCAAGACTACCTTCACCCCCCCCCAAAAAAAAATCCTCAGTTAAAATTTTATGAATATTAAAGACCATTTATCTTCCTCTGACCTGTTTTCCTTACCCACTATTGTCAAAAGTCAAACTTTAATGAGGACTTATTGTTATTGTTGATAGTTTTATTTTTAAAATTCAAATTATATGGGGTGAATAACTGAGAGAATAACTAGAGAATTCCATTTCAGTTTTCTTTCTCATTTTTACTGCTTAAGAAAGCCTTGGGCTGGGGAGATCGTTCAGCAGTTAAAGGTGCTTGCTTGCAAGGTCTGTGGGTCTGGGTTTGATTCCTCAGTATCCACATAAAACCAGATATACAATGTGACACGTGTGTCTGGAGTTATTTACAGTAGCAAAAGGCCCCGGCGGACTCATTCTCTACTCTCTCTCTCTCTCTCTCTCTCTCTCTCTTTCTTTCTCTCTTTCTCTTTCTCTCTCTCCCTCCTTCTCTTCCTCTCCCTCTCTCCTTCCCACTCTCTCAAGTAAGTTAGTAAGTAAATAAATATATTTTTTAAAAGAAAGCCTTTTGGGGCTGGAGAGATGGCTCAGCGGTTAAGGCACTTGCCTCCAGTGCCTAAGGCCCTGGGTTCAATTCCCCAGTACCCACATATGCCAGACCCACAAGGTGGTGGCCCTGGTACGCTCGCTCGCGCGCTCTCTCTCTCTCTCTCTCTCTCTCTCTCTCTCTCTCTCTCTCTCTCTATCTCTCTGCTTGAAAATGAATAAATAAAATATTTTTAAAAAAGAAAGCCTTTCATTATAGAGCGCTCAATCACAGTGACTTTTCAGTCAAACAATAGGCTGGGATATTGTATTCCATTGGTGATTTGATGTCCTGATACTTCTTTACTTATGATGGTGTTATGTCCTAGTAAGTCCACTGCAAAGTGAAAATTGTGTGAGTTAAAATGCCAGACATAGTAGCTGAGCAGCACAGCACACTAAGAATAGTTGACTATTTATTCTTGGGAGTTCTACCTTGTTGCTGCTGCCAGTATATTGCTAGCCCAGCAAAAGACCAAAACTTTTAAAGTACAATTTTTACTGAATGTATATCACTTTTGCATCATCTAAGTTGAAAAAAGATGTTGAAGGTTGAGGACCATCTATACATGCTTGAAAAGTATATTTTTTTAACACTAAAGATCTAGTTGTGTATAAGGATAATGCCATTTGGTACTTCAGGAGGACAGTAAAGAATTAGTAGCAAAATCTGAGACAAGAACATGAATCCCTTCTGATTCATTGCTAGAGTATCTCTTAAGGCTCAACTTCTTTATAATGCCCTAAAAAGCTACTTTTCTATTTGAGATTTTCTGTAAGTGTATGGGATTAATACTTCTAAGTGAAGTAATTTTTTTTAAATTACCAAAGTTAATTTAAAATTTTCATTATAGTTTGAAAAATGAAAAAACAGTTCTGTTTTCATCAGTGTTTTATTTCTGTTCTTACATTTAGTTTCTGAATCTTACAACTTTGTATTTTACATATTTTAAAATACATATCAATATTGCTTGTATTTTAACATTCTTCAAAACCCTTCTACATCTATTGTCTTAATTGATACATAATCTATATAAAATAATATAGCCATATTCTTAGGCATTAAGAAAATAGAAATGACTATACTGTTTCACAGATGGATATTAGCATATATGATAAATCACTCCATTTCATTTTCTAGGTTTTTTCTGATTAGGAAAGTAATACATGTTCACTCAAGAAAAATTACTCAGTTATAAAGTAGGACAATGATATTATCACCACTGTACTTTTTGCTCCTATTTTTTCTCTAGTTTTTCCGTTTTTTTCCCCTAATAATACCTTGTTGATAAGATTTTGTTAATATCTTGATTTTCTCATTAATAGTTTTAATTCTGTAATTAGTAGAAGGAATCATTTTTTATAAAATTTATAATGTAATTATTTTTGGTCTATTTCTACTTTTTACTGTAAGTACTATTATATTGAATGTATGTACACAAAATTCTTCATTATTTCAGATAATTCCCATCATATTATTTCTGAGAAGTAAAATCCTCAGGGTTAATTGAATGCATGCCTCTGTGTGTGTGTGTGTGTGTGTGTGTGTGTGTGTGTGTGTGTGTGTGTGTGTGTGTATGTATGTGCGTGCGTGCGTGCGTGTGTATATTCAGGCAAATATACGTATGAATGTGCACATGCATGTGGAAGCCAGAGGACAACCTTGGGTGTCATTCCTCCACCTTTTGTTAAGGTCTTTCATTCGTCTAGAGCATACAGAAATGCACTCAGACTCAAGCTTACAAAAAGTTGAGTTTCTTTTAAACAGTAAGTATGAACTTAGATTTCTGCATATAGCCAGATGCACAAATTGGTGCATGTATCTGGAGTTTGCAGCAGCTGGAGGTCCTGGCATGCCCATTCATATTCTCTCTCTCTCTCTCTCTCTCTCTTTCTCTCTCCCTCTCTCCCTCCCTCCCTCCCTCTCCCTCTCTCCCTCTCTGCAAATAAATAAAAAAATTTAAAAAATTTAAATTACAAATTATAGCTTTAAAAATATTTTTATTTTTTTGCAAGGAGAGAGAAAGAGAAAAAAATGGGCACTCCAGGGCCTCTTGCCACTGTAAATGAACTCCAGATGCATGCACCACTTTGTGCACCTGGCTTTATATGTCCTGGTGAATCAAACTTGGGACATTAGGCTTTGCACACAAGTACCTTTAACTGCCGAGCCATTTCTCCAGCCCCCAATGCTCTTTTTCTAGATAAGATGGAGACATCCTTCAGAGTAACCTTCAAAGCTACACCTTAAACTTAGGAAAACCTCTGAACCTCTTATGCCTGCCAACTTTACCCATCCAATTCTGTTTCATGAGTAAGACAAACTTCTGCTATACTTGAATCACTATAATTGGGTCTGTTTGTTAAAGCAGTTAAGGCTCCCTATTACAAGGAGCATACTAACACATGCTCTTCTTTTTCTTTAGGGAAGCATAATCCTCTCATGGAAGCCTTATAAAAGAGGCATAACAATGTAAAGACATAATTATATATAGTCTATAACTAAAGATAAAATTGAAATGAGAATTGCTAGAATTTTTTCTCATGAAAAAATTAAATGGGATATTTAATGTTTTCATTAAAGTTTAATTGAACGATATGTGTGTATACACATACATTACATGCATACACACATTATTTCCAATCCATTTAAAATATTTTTCACACTTTCATTGTTGAGGTCAAGGTTCCAAAAGAATATAAAAGAGGAGCTATCTTTAAGTAATACCTTACTTCAATTTGTATTTCAATATATAAATCTTTTAAATATTAAATATAACACCCAAGATATATATAAAATTTTTTGGGCTGGGGAGATGGCTCTGGACAAAGTGCTTGCTGCACAACTCTGGGTTCCTGAGTTCAGATCCACAGACCCACATAAAAGCTGGAAACTGTGGCAGGCTTCTGTAATCCCAGTGTGCCTATATGGAGAAGGGGTATGGAGGCAGGAGAATTTCCTGGAAGCTCACAAATACAGCAGTGAATAATAATGAGAGACGTAAAATGAAGTGGAAGGTGTGGACCAACCAACTGCTATCAGCTGGGGATGAAGCATTCAGAACACATAAGTTTATAGGGAACATCTAAATCAAACCACCACATTCTGCCCCTGGCCCCCATAAACTGATAGCCATACATGATGTAAAACGCAATGTATTCAGCCCAACTTTAAAAGTCCACATAGTTTTTATAAATCTCAATGTGTTCAAACATCCCAATGGTCCCAGGTCTTTAATTAACATTCATACTGCAAAAGATGGCATTGGGCATAACAAAGATTGGACCAATACAAGTTTTAAAACAATAGGGCAAACATCAAATTCTTTAATTCCAAGTCCAGCAATGCTAATCAATGACAAGTCTCCAAGTCTGACAACCAGTGACGAGTCTCTGGAGTTCCAATTCTGCCCCTCCAGCCAGACTACTCAAAGTCCCCGAAAACTTACCTGGTGCCGACAGCTCTCTTTGGCAGCTATCCTATAGTCCTGGCATCTCCAGTGGGTCTCCACTCCAACCCAGAGTTTATTACAGCACCATCAGGCCTCTACTCAGGTAATCCAATCAGCTTGATTCACACTGCTAGTGGCCATTTCCAAAAAACAAAACTGTGTTGCAAATCCAATGACCCTCTTTCCTGCGTTTGTTATACTCCATAGTAAGAGGTGGGCTACCAATTTGTTAATCCAGTGGGGAATAAAGCTGACTTTGAAGAGCAGGTAATCTCCTTCAGCATTTAGGCCCTTACTTCAGAGTCTGCATTCTTCCTACTGTCCCAATGCAGAACAGCTGATTCAATCTCAATTGTTTTAATCTCTCAAATAATTACAGCTGAACAGGCAGCAGTTTAGGCCCAAAGATTATATTTCTGTGCCTTATGTCTCTGCTAACACCAGTCCATTTCTACACAAAGCAACCTTGCACAAATTCTCAGGACACAGGCAGGCGTAACACAGCAAGCCTCTCACACAAACTGCTTCTAGACCAGTCCTGACAAAGTTCTTTCTTACCCTTGTAAGCCAAACCTCACAGTTCATAGTTTACTGCATTCAGGTCTTTCCAACTCTGACCAGAATGGTCCATGAAGCTGTACTTACAGCACTGCAAGGTGTTTCTTAGGCTGAGGTTTCAAATCCATCCACATTCCACCTGCAAATCAGTTCCAAAAGACCAAAGCGACAGAATCAGGGTTCTAGCAGCAATGACCTCACTCCTGGTACCAATTTAACTGTTGCAGTCAGCTTTCACATTGCTGGCAGAAAAGAGCCCATCCAAAAGCAGCTTGTGGAAGAAAAGGTTTATTTTGGCTGACAAACTCAAGGGGAAGCTCCATGATAGGGAAAATGATAGCACAAGCAGAGGCTGGACATCACCTTGTGAACAAAAGCAGCAGGAGAGTGTGCCAAACACTGGCAAGGGGATGCTGGCTTTAGTACCCATAAGCCCACTCCTAACAACACACCAACAAGGTTCTAATTCCAAAATTACCATCAGCTGGGGATGAAACATTCTGAACACATTAAGTTTATGGGTAACACCTAAATCAAACAACCACAAGGCCTCTATCTCAAAATAAGTAAATAAATCTCAACAAGCAGTAGGCTGGGTCACCATAGTTTGAGGCCAGCCTTGGCTACAGAGTGTGTACCAGGTCAGCTTGGACTAGAATGAAAAAAATGTGTACAAAATTTTCCATTGACAATAATCATGTTGAGTTTTTAAGTGTGTTTATTTTCCTTAAAACTCTTATTGTATGATTTTGGCCCACTTCTTAATACAAGCTTTTTGTTAGTGAGAGAAGTGATGCTATTTAGACTCATCCAGGAACTGAAGAACAAGACATTTCCTTCAAAATATATACAGCTATAAAACTTTGTTCTTCCTTCCTAAGGAAAGTTCACAATATTAAAATATGTCCTCATTATATCTGGCAGCTTTACCCAAAGTTACCCAAAGCAATTGATAATTCTGGATTCTATCATACTGTTTTTAAAAGAAGCATGGGGCCTTTGGTAAATGTCTGGGTTTGAAGTGGTCCAGTTGCCATACTAAAGACAGCAATACATGCTGTTTCTAATAGCTAACATAAAATTATCAGTCTACTTTCCTAACAAAGTTTGATAACTTCAGCTTTCTGAAGTATTTTGATTATAATAAAAATGCCATCAAACATAATGAACATAGCTTTTTCAGAATTGACATATTTACTGCCTTAAAAAGGAGGTATCCCTTCTGAGGCAATAAGTTTTATTTTACACATTAAGTTAGTAATATGATTTTGCTTGGGTTCTGTTGGTTACAATTAATTCAAGTAAAAAAACTAGCTGTGCACAGCACGTTAGAATTAAAGGGAAGAAATAAACCAGACAATAAATGTTAGATAATAACATCAAGGTCAAAACATCCATAAAGAAAGAAAAATGATAGTTGTATGACTCAAAGACCATAGGAATGAATGAAATGACAAGCTTAGTTCTGTTTTCTTGCATATCCTTTGGGAATGTTGAACCTTTAAGGTATATTGATAATAGTTGATATTAAAAATTACCCTGCAACAACACAAGCCAAATTATGATAGTGAAGTACCTGAGAGTTTTTATTAGAACTTACTAGAATTAAATGTGGTGAATTCTCCATTATCTGAAAATTTTATTTAAATGAGATTACCTTATTTCCAACTACAAATTTTTAAAAAAGTAGTCCTTTATAGTTGCATGAAAAAAATATGTGATTGGTTATTTCTGATTACTCGTTCACCTTTAAATTATTTCCCTCAAATTATTAAGCTTGAATTGTTTGGATTCCTGTTTAGTTATGGCAGAATAAAAAAACCATATTTTCTGAAATCAAATTTTCTTCTAGAAAGTTAGAGTGCAATTTGTAACTCACACTTGATGCTTTCCATTTTTATTCTTAAAATGAAATTTAATTCATTTGATATTTTTCTTACAGATTAGTTTTAATACTTTACATTCAGGTTTTTGTTATTTTTTAATATATATATATATAATTTGGAACCTATTGCTTCTTTTCAAGAGAAGTAATGTTTCAGCACAATAGAAACTGGCATTTAAACTGCTTTCTACTTGGCAGGTGCTTTGCAGGTACTTTCACTATGAGACTCCTTGTTGAAATTGCTAGGACTTTATTTCTTCAGTTTATAGATGAAATAAAGAAAGAGGCATTCAGGTTGTATTCAAAGTGAAACATGTTTCATGATACTAACTTGGAAGAATTATTTTCCACAGCATATTAAACACACTGCCAAATAAAATCTGTTGCAGGTACCTAACAAATGGTAGGAGTTTTAAGAAATAATTTTTAAGTAAATGAGTGAATAAGCATTGAATTTAAGCTTGCTTTCATTGTTATAGGAACCTTCAGGCAAGGTCTCAGAGGTCATCTGTTAAATGGAGTCTTAACTGGAGCATGTTAACCAATATGTTCTAATTGTGTTTATCTGTGTTCTGCATGCAGGTGGCAATAAAAATAATAGATAAATCTCAGCTGGATGCTGTAAACCTTGAGAAAATCTACCGAGAAGTACAAATAATGAAAATGTTAGACCATCCTCACATAATCAAACTCTACCAGGTATGGCTTAGCCTTATTCTTCTTTATGCTTTCCACATTCAGTCTCTATTTTGCCTTCTGATTTTCACTTTTCTGTTCTTCTAATCTGTAAAAGAAATATGCTTTTATTAATTGAGATGTGTCCATTTTTATATTTAATTTTGTAAAACTGGAAATAAGAAACTAACTGGTCACTTAATTTTAGGTTGTGCCTCAACCTCTGCTGGGTTTTAGTTGTGATACCATAAATGAAAATATGGCACTTTTGGTTATTTAAAAACGGACTATTTATGTTTTATTAAATACAAATGCTAAATAGTCGGTTGCTTAATGGCATACTTTGTTTCATCCAAAGCCTAACAACCCAGGCTTGATTCCCTAGTACCCACGTGAAGCCAGATGCACAAAGTGGTGCATGCATCTGGAGTTTGTTTGCAGAAGATTATTTTATGCTTAATAATAATACAAACCAGTTTTAAAGATTCTGTTCATTTCTATGTAGAATTTTTAAGGTGGAAGATGATTTTTAAACTGAAAGGCACAGTGTGCAAACTTATGACTTTGATTCCCCAGAGTATGATGTGTGCACCCATGGTGTTCTGGACTCAACTTTCACCACCTTGTAAGACACATTTTCAGAAGTTTTGTGAGCTGAGCAGTGCCATGTTAGTAGCTCAAACTCTGCAAGTATTTACATCCCATAAGTGGCTTACAATCCAGGGTTTTCTCAGAACTGGTTTATTGTCATACCATTGTGCACTCAAATGAGTTGCTACAAATGCCCTTGGGTGTCTTGAAGTTATGCTTATTATGGTCCCTGTTGCATTTTCTACAGGGGCATGCATACAAAATTTGTTTTTTTGTATATATATATGTATATATATATATATATATATATATATGTATATATACTTATGTTCATGCATACATTTACATTTAGCAAATGTTTCTTAATAGAAAACTGCTATCAGGGTTGGAGACCACTGAATTATAATATACCTCCTAACAAGACTGCATATAGTGTGCCATTCAAAACAATTCCTAAAGTTTTCAGACTATAGCAGTCTCTTAAATTACATTCAAATCAACCTTTTTTTCCACTTTTACTAGTTTATTATTTTTTTATTTTAATTTTTTTGTTGTCCATAATGAGTTACATTATTTAGTGGGCAAACAATGTGTTGTTATCTCCAGTTCCCCAATGCCCCTCTTCCCCATCCCCAATCAGCTGGATATCCTTCTCCGTGGGCAGTCCTTGGGGCAGGGAATCATGGATAGCCTAAGTATTCAGCCCAGTTCTCCTGGCCCTAATATGTTGTTATTCAGGGGCATCATGCCTCTGGATATTCTCCCTCACCACAGCTCTTACAATCTTTCCGCCCCCTCTTCCACTCAGTTCCCTGAGTAGTGGTGGGTGAGTATTAAGGCTGCTTTAATGTTGAGAACTTAGGGGGTCTTTGTGTCGAAAATTGTTGGTTTCTGTCTCACGGGGTTATCCTTGTTGATTGAATGGCTGTGGCTGTGGGTCCCTTGTTCATCCCAACATTCTCCGTGGGGTTCCATATGGGTCCTCCACGGTATGACTGTGGTGACTCATCTCTTGCCAGGAACTCAGCTATTGGCCTGTGGTCGGTTGTTGGTATGGTTAGATGGGCCACAGCTCTCTTGCTGCATTCTGAAAAATATATACACAATCTCCATCAGAGAGTAAGATCAGTATAGGTTAACAGATATACACAATTCTGGATTACCTAGATTCTATTTTTAGTAGCCTCTCCGTCAATCGCTCCCATAATGCATCTTTTCTTTGGAGCCCAAGAGCCGGGGATCTGGTGCATATTGCCCTTAATCCCCAGTTCCAGTTAAGGGCTCCCCCTCACTAAGTGGAATATTTGGCTGAATTTAAAAGCTGTTGCAAATCAACCTTTTTTAATTCTTAAAGAAGATACTTCTAAGAAACTGAATATATTCTTAGAAGTTTCTGATGAACCATAAGCTAAACTAAATCACAATTCACATGGTAAATCTTTCTTTAAAAATATTTTTATTTACTTATTTGCAAGCAGAGAGAGAGAGAGAGAGAGAGAGAGAGAGAGAGAGAGAGAGAGAGAGAGAGAGAGAATGTGCGTGAATGGACACACCAGAGCCTCTTGTTGCTGCAGGTGCCTGTTTGCATCTGGCTTTATAATGGGCACTGAGAATCCAACCTGGGCCAATGGGCTTTGCAAGCAAGAGCCTTTAACCACTGAACCATCTCCCCAATCCTGATAATTCAGCCTTCCTTCCTTCCTTCCTTTCTTCCTTTCTTTCTTTCGTTTTTTTTTTAATATTTTTGTCTGTATTTGTACTAAACAATTAATTAAAGTTAAATTAATATTCAATTGTTTAGTCTGAAACTGTCAAGCACTTTTTTTTGGCTTGATGGAGAATAGTTCTAAGCCTATATTTTAGTGCAAAATTAATTTTCGGCCTTTCAGAAGACAGCTTTTTTTAAAATATTTTATTTATTTGAGAAAGAGAGAGAGAAAGGGAGAGAGGGGCACTCAGAGAATGGGCACGCGAGGGCCTCCAGCCCTCTTGTGCATCTGGCTTTACATGGGCACTGGGGAATCGAACTCAGGTCCTTCTGCATTGCAGGCAAATGCCTTAACCACTAAGCCATCTCTTCAGCCCAGGAGACAGCTTTTTAAAGTTTTACAGAGAAGCAATCTAAAAGTCACTCATCCCGAATATCAATAAATTTCTATTCAGTATAGTTTGAAAAAAAAATCAATTTGGTGACAGTGATACACTTCCTTTCTAAAGCTAGTAAAACTAATGTAAGTAAAGCATATAATAGTAGAACTATAAAAACTCAGCTTTCAAACAGTATTTTAAAGTTGTACTTTGTAACAATATTAAAATATAACAGGGAGGAATATCACATAGGCTACAAACCAGATAAACTAAATTCTTGTATTTTATTCTTTGCTCTGTCAGGCAGGTAACCATGATAACACAGGGCTCAAAACCTCAAGTGGAGGAGTATTGAAAAATTGATCTTCAAAAATTCTTTTACCTACAGTTCTCAAACTTTCATGTGCATACAATCACCTTTGTTAAAGGTAAATTCTAATTCAGTTTGTCTGCCATAAGACATGGGCTGAGCCATCTGAATGCACAGTGATATGACAGTCAACCAGCTCTGAGAAAACAGGCCCTGGATTACAAGCCATTTCTGTAATACAAATACTTGGAGAATTTGAGCTCCTAATATGGCACTGGTCAGCTCACAACTCCATGGTCAGTAAGCCTGAGATTCTTCATTTCTAATGGGCTACACTTAGAAGAGAATCTAGGGGTTTCACAAAAATATTAGGATAAGGATAAAGTTAGGCTTGTAAACTTTGCTGGCTTTTAATTATTCATGACTGGTTCTTTATTAATAGTTTTATTTACATAACCTCATAGAACATGGTAAATGCATTCCTTCTTGTCCTACTAATACGGAATCATTTGTCAATAGGTAATGGAGACCAAGAGTATGTTGTACCTTGTGACAGAATATGCTAAAAATGGAGAAATTTTTGGTAAGTTTTTTGTGTTTAATTTTTTTTTTAACTTGGAAAGGTCACTATACTGCATGAATGGGCTTTTTTCTCATTAATTTTTCTGCTTATTTAATAACTGTTAGTGAGTTAGAAACTTTAAATATTAGACAGTAATAAAATACCAAGCTAAAAATATAGAATTTGATTAATTTTCTTATAATTATACTATTAAGGATAATGATTAATTTTTCTCAGCTATGTTAAAGAGACTGGATAGTTAAAGATAAGGAGTATCTTTTTTTTTTTTAATTTTTTTTTTGGTTTTTCGAGGTAGGGTCTCACTCTAGCCCAGGCTGACCTGGAATTCACTATGGAGTCTCAGGGTGGCCTCAAACTCATGGCGATCCTCCTACCTCTGCCTCCCGAGTGCTGGGATTAAAGGCGTGCACCACCACGCCCGGCTAAAATATTTTATTTATTCATTTTCAAGCAGAGAAATACAGAGAGAGAGAGAGAGAGGGAGAGAGAGAGAGAGAGAACGCACCAGGGCCACCACCTTGTGGTCTGGCTTATGTGGGTCCTGGGAAATTGAACCTGGGGCCTTAGGCACTGGAGGCAAGTGCCTTAACCGCTAAACCATCTCTCCAGCCCGATAAGGAGTATCTTTCAAGCATAAATAAAGAAAAGTTTTCTTTTACCTTTTTCACCTTTCTGTTTATTGAGTCCTGCTGTGGCTGAGGTATTGGGGAGTCTGTGGTGACCTCCTGTTGTAGATATTTAGTAAGATACCATTGCTGTGAGATCTCAGTGACTCTCTGGGAATTGATTTATTTACCTTCAATAAAAAAGTACTAGATTAACTGGTTTCAACGATCCATTCTAACCTTTAACAATGATATTTCATTAGTATTAGCCTTCATCAAAAATATCTAGTTGTTAAAACCAAAAAAAAAAAAAAAAAAGCCGGGCATGGTGGCGCACGCCTTTAATCCCAGCACCTGGGAGGCAGAGGTAGGAGGATCACCATGAGTTCAAGGCCACCCTGAGACTACATAGTGAATTCCAGGTCAGCCTGGGCCTACCTCAAAAAACAAAAAAAATTATATATATATATATATATATATATATATATATATATATATATTACTCATGGAGCCAAATATTGCTGGTACCTAAATATTTTTGGTACTTAACTTAAATTTTAGTCCAAAATGATTTTGCTTTTGTTTTTTTTGGAATGGGGTCTCATATGTGTAGCTCTGGAGTCTAGAACCAAATGTTTTAAAAATTTATTTGCAAGCAGTGAGAGACAGAAAGGAGAAAGAGAACAAGCATGCCAGGGCCTCTGGCCACTGCAAACAAACCCCAGATGCATGTGCCACTTTGTGCATCTTGCTTTACGTGGGTACTAGGGAATCAAACCTAGGATTTTAGGCTTGGCAAGCAAGTTCCTTAACCACTGAGCCATCTCTCCAGCCCAAATTTGGTTTTTAAGTAACTTTACTGAGGAGTAATTCACATGCCACAAATATCTCATGTTAATTGTATGCAGTTTGATAAGCTTTGACATCAAATGCATGTACTTATCTGCAAAACAATTATCACAATCAAGAAACCTATTACTTCTAAGTTTCTTTATATCCTCAGGAAGATCTTGATCTGTTTTCTGGCACTTTAGTTTGTAGCTAATAGAATTTTATGTAAGTACAATCATACCATATGTACTCTTTTTTGTCTTCTTTCTCTCAGTATATATAATTATTGTGAGATTAATCCATTTTGCTGTGTCTATCAACATATAATTTCTTATTAAGAGTAGTATTCTTTATATGAATATATCCCAGTTTGCTTATCTATCCATCTGTTGATAGACATTTGGTTTGGTTTCAGTTTGGAGCACTTATACATAGGTTGCTATGAGCATTCAGGTACAAATGTTTGATTTACCCTGTATCCCTTCAAGTAAGCTTCACATGTAATAGAAAAACCTTAAGATTTCTTGTAGAGCGACTAGTTGGAAAAAAGGTTTCAGTGAATGGGTAACATGGCAGGAGAAAAAATGGAGGGTGATGAGAGGGGATTATGGTCAGGGTACATTGTATATATGTATGGAGGTTGTCAATAAAAAGTTAAAAAATATATACTCCTATTTTGTCCTATGTGACCTTTATGTTCTTGGTGTTTGTTATATATTACTTATACCCATTTTATGAAACATGCTATGCGGTGATGTTTTTATTTTAGCACTAAATTATCTTTTGTGGAGATTTCAGTATTTAAGTATATGTGTCATTTCCGCATTGTCCTCTGCATAATGAATATTTGCTCTATTTCTTTTGTGTAGATACATATTTTTTCACCTAGGGTCCTTTCCTTTCTGCCTGAAGGATTTTCTTTAGGTTCTTCTATTCTTGTAGTGAAGTGATGAAATCTTTCTTTTGTATGTCTAAAGTTGTCTGTATCTTCTTTTTTGGTATTGAGGATTGACCCTCAGGCTTCACACATGCTACACAAGTGCTCTACCTCTGAGCTATGCCCCCAGTCCTGTTTTTGTTTTGGAAAAGTATTTATGCTATGGATAGAATTCTAGATTAACTGTTTTGGGTTTGGGTTTTTTTCCTTGTTTTTACTTTTATATTTTTAAAATGTTTCACTGTCTTCTCATTTATACTATTACTTATGAGAAATCCATTGTCTTCTCTTTTTAAAAAATATGTATTTATTGTTTGTGTGTTCATGTGTGAGTGAGGGTGTGCATGTGCCACAGTACACATGTAGAGGTTACTAGTTGGTCCTCACTGTCTACCTCATTTGAGGCAGGATTTCTCTCTCTGGATCTTGCTCTGTTGCTTTTTGCTGCACTATCCACAACTTTCTGGGAAATTCTCCTGTCTCTGCCTCCCATCTCAGAGGCAGCATGCTGGGATTACAGAAGTCCAACATATCTTCTGGCCTTTTATGTGGGATCTGGGCAGGATCAGACACTCAGGCTTGAGTAACAAGTACTTCATCCACTGAATCGTCTCCCCAAGACCTCATCTTTTTTTTATACTTGTGTAGATAATGTTGCTTTTTCTCAGTCTTCTTTCAAGATTTTCTATTTATTTTTTTAATGTCATTGCTTTTAACAATTTGAATATAATGTGCTTTTGTAAGATTCTTCTCAAGATTCTTTTATATTTATAGATCTTATTGATCTTGCAAATGTAGTATTTCCATCAAATTTAGAAATTCTAACTAATTTTTCTGTCCCACTTCTTTCTCCTCTCCCTCAGAGATTTGGTCTAATGTATATTAGGCAATTAGAAACTGTCCTGTGCTCAATGAATACTCTTTCCATTTTGAAAATTTTACTATTTTTCCTTATTTCACTTTCAACTAGTTGTCTTATCTGTGTCTTCCAGTTTGCTATTCTTCTCTTCTGAAAAATTTAATCAGCTGCTACTCCAGTGATTGTTTTCATCTCAGACACTGAACCAGCTAGAACTTGTTAAGAACTTTTTTTTTCTTTTGTTTTTTCGAGGTAGGGTCTTGCTCTAGCCCAAGCTGACCTCAAATTCACTATGTAGTCTCAGGCTAGCCTCAAACTCACAATGATCCTCCTACCTCTGCCTCCAGAGTGCTGGGATTAAAGGTATGTGCTACCACACCCAGCAAGAACTTTTAAAAATACCATCTATGCCTTAATTTTTTGAATACTAGAATATAGTTATAATAACTTTTAATTTCCATGTTTGATAATTCCAACATCTCTGTGTCAGTTTTAGTTTAGTATTGATTGCTTACTGTTTCTCTCAATGCTACTCATATTGCCCTGCTTCTTTGCGTCCAAGGATAGAGAGGTGGAGAGTGGGAGAATTGGTTGCAGTATTAAATAGAGAAGTTAAAGAAAGCCTTGCTGCCCTTTGACAGACTTGAAATCACAGTCCTGTAGATAGGGGAGGGAGCGGGATTACAGAGAGACTGGAAGAGTTTACTGTGTACACAAGCTGAGCAGGGAGACCAGTATGGTTGGAGGGAAGAGACTGCTAGGACTTGAAGTTAGAAATGTAAATGTGAGGACTTTGTCTTTTACCTTGAATAAAATAGGGAGTGTCAAATTGAACACTTTGAGAGTAGATCGTGATGGGAAGGGAGTGGTCAGGGATATGAACCTGGAGGTTGATGAAGTAGCTGATGATGGCTCTGACCACAGAGAGTCTTCAGCAGAATAAATTTTGAAAATAAAGCCAATAAAGTTCCTTTTTAAAAAAATACTATTTAGGGCTGAAGAGATGGCTTAGTGGTTAAGGCATTTGCCTGCAATGCAGAAGGACCAGAGTTCGATTCCCTGGTGCCCATATAAAGCCAGATGCACAAGAGGGCACATGTGTCTAGAGTTCATTTGCAATGGCCGGAGGCCCTAGCGCACCCATTCTCTGTCTCCCTCTCCCTCTCCCTCTCTCTCTCTCTCTCTCTCTCTCTCTCTCTCTCTCTCTCTCTCTCTCTCTGCCTCTTTCTCTCTCAAATAAATAAATAAAATATTTAAAAATACTATTTATTTGGGAGATAGTGAGAATGAGGCAGATAGAGAGAATGGGCACGCCAGAGCCTCCAGCCACTGCAAATGAGCTCCAAACACATGTGCTACCTTGTGCATGTGGCGTTACATGGGTACTGGGGTATTGAACTCAGGTCCTTCTGCTTTGCAGGCAAAGACCTTAACCGCTGAACCATCTCTCAGCCCAAGGTTTCTTGATAGACTGCCTAAAGAATAGATATAATTACAAATGTAGCCAAGTCAGGTACCTAAGGCACTAAGACACTAAAGAGTCAGGAAAAGGATAGAGAGAAGCAAAAAAAAAAAAAAAGGAAGAAAACAAAGAGAATTCATTTTCCTGGAAACCATATGAACCTAGTAAGCTCAGGAGAATGAGGCTGTAGAGTAAGAACAATGAAAAATGACAATTTATATTTGCATCTCACAATTGGGCAAAACAATTTTGGTGAATCAAAAGATTAGGGCTGGAGAGATGGCTCAGCAGTTAAGGTGCTTCTCTGTAGAGCAGAAAGACAGGAGTTCAGTTCTCTAGTACCCATATAAAGCCATATGCACAAGGTGATACATGCATCTGAAGTTCATTTGCAGTGGCTGGGGGCCCTGGCATGCCCATTCTCATTCTCTCTCTTTCACTCTCTCAAATAAATCACACACACACACATATATGTATGTATGTATATATATATATATATATATATATATATATATATATATATATATATATATATATAT
>PVHP010000093.1:12984-29176 GCA_004024765.1 Zapus hudsonius | reverse complement strand
GTTTTCAGTGGCTAGATGTCCTGGCATGTGCTCTCTCTCTCTGTCTTTCTCTGCTTGCAAATAAATAAGTCAAAATATTTAAAAGTTAGATAAAAAGAGTTTAAAGAACAAATAAGAAGATGGAGAGAAGAACTGTGGGCAACCTAATTCCACCAACAAGACATGGGATGATGACTGACACCCAGGCAGGAGATGAACCACCCCTAATTTATCATCTAGGGCCCAAAGGAAACCTTTGAGGCAGTGGTGAGATGAACAAGAGAACTATCTCCACAGCAAGTCAGATAACCTATGAAATGGTAATGGAAACAGACACTGAGTATAACCCATCACAATCCAAAGCAGAAATCCAGAGACTCTTAAGACCTCAACAGTAAAGCAGACTTAAAACTCACCCACCATGACTCAGGGAACTTAACAAAAGAGGGGGCGGAAAGATTGTAAAAGCCATGTTAGGGGAGTATATCCCAAGACATTGCCCTCCTCAGCAACAACACACAAAGAAAAAACTTGCTGCTGCTTGTACAGTTCATAACCGCCTACCCTATGGTCTGGTCCAGCAATCCCACTGAGGAGAGCCCCCAGCAGTTTAGGGACAGAGAGGACAGAAATGGTTAGCACCACAAGACTTGCTCATATAATCTAATTATTAGCAATAAATAAGTTTATTTTTGAAAAAGAAGATGGAGAGAGCAAAATAGATGACTTTTTCAAGGAATTCTGCTGTCAAAAGGGATAAAAGAAATGGTGGGTAGGGGCAGTGAAGTCAAGAGAAGGGTGTGTGTATATGTGTGTTTGTGTGTATATATCTGTCTGTCTGTCTGTGTACATACATGTATGTATGTGCATGTTGAGAGGCCAGAGGGATGCCTTTCTCAATTTCATGCCACCTTGTTTTTTAGACAGGGTCTCATTGAACCTGGAGCTCAGTTGAACTGATTAAGCTAGACTGTCCAAGAAGCCCCAGAGAATGTCATGTCCTAGAAATCCAAACACAGGTCCTCATGCTTGTGGCAAATGCCTTACCCCATGAGAAGGCTTTTTAAGTCTTTAAACATTGGGTAAAGCTTTTAAAGCTTTACGCTATAGTTTTATTAAACTAAAAATGACATTACATGTTAGGAATCATTTCTATGAAATTAAGAGTCTTGTTTCTTTATCGCTAAGACCTTTGAAACAGGTTTGAGTCACATTTTATATAAACAGGTATGCTTTGGGGATTTTTATATATAAAGTTTACTCTTAATGTAAAATATTTAGGGCAAATGTGCCACAGTAAGTTCTTAAAGAAGACTCTGTTATTGACAGAAGTTGGGTAGAGAATGAGAATTTATTTTCCACTCTCTGGTGTAGTTCATTTCTTATGTACTAAGGATAATGAGTAATAAAACTTAATTTAAAAGATGGTGAAATCTTGGACTGTCTTTACTTTTTTAGAATGGAAGACTAATTCAAGGATCCTTTAGTTCAATTTATTTCAATTAATTTTGACTTTGTCATTTACACAGCTCAATGGAATTCATTGTCTTTTCTCACAAAAACTCTCTTTCCTTCTCCATACTTGGCTTTGTCATGGGCAGAGTCATCCAAGCCAGGAACCTCGCTGTCAGTGTTGATTTCTTCTCTTTCCTGTCAGTGTTGATTTCTTCTCTTTCATCTATCTTCAGATGGCTTTAATTCCTCCTGTTACACTTACAGCAACTCCCTGTGATCACTACTAATGCCTTCAGTCAGCATCTTCTTCCCTGTTAAATTGAGCAGTTGTTTCTTAACTGATATTCTAAAGTGTCTACAGAATTTCTCTAGAATTATATTATCACCTCCCTGTTGCTCACCACACTCCTATCTTTCTGAAAGTGTCCCACTGTTTAGTGCAGGCTGCTTAAAACTGCAATTCTACCTTCACCACCTCTGTAGTTGTAGGATTATAGACATGAATCACCATACTCAGCCCAGAATTATGTTTTTTTAAACACAACATAATCTGGTTAGTTAGTCTCATTTTCTGAGTTTTTTAATGACTATTAAAGTAACTTTGAAGAAAAAGTAAGGGTATGAGAACAGTTCTTGATAAAAGACTAATGGCATTTAGCTCCTACATATATTAGAGAAGATGTCAGTTCAATCAGCATTAATCAAGTAGTGAAAAATATGTGTAATATTTAAAGTTAATTGAGCAAAAAATGTCAACTGGAGACAAATAAAAGAACCATGAAACAGTATCGAATTGTATATTTTGAACTGTCAGACCTACAACTTTGGAATCCCTATTTAACTTTATTCTTTGAGTCCTACTTTGTGCAGGGAGGTTGTGATATTCTTGTTTGTTTGTTTGTTTTGTTTTGTTTTCATTAGTTTTGTATTTAGTTGGCCACTTGACCATACTCTGTTCTTGCAAAATGATTTGAAATTGAGTCCTTCTGTTTCTACAGTCATTGCCCTAATCTAGGCTCTTATCACCTCATGTGAAGAGCTGGTGTCTTACCATACCCTGTTACCTCTCATGTTTTACCATGCTCTAGTTTATTTCTAGTCAAGTATATTTCAGTGTAATTTCTGTCTAATCGTCCAAAATACTATATTATATCACAACTGTGTTCAGTAACATTCACTTACCTATTACTTTAAACTTAAACTCTTGCAACTAGATAGCTCTACTAAGTGAATGGATGCATAGTCAGTTCATATCCATCACTACAGACTAATGGCATGTAGCTCCTACATACAAATTATAGATTATAGTCTCTGCTTTAGTTAATCAACTTTTCTCTTTTTTCTCTCTCTCCTTTCTCTTCCCCTCTCTCCCCCTTAATTTGCATGTGTTTTATGACCCAAGTTTTAGTGTGTGCTAGCATAAGAAGTCAGATAATTCTGCAAGACTTTTTAAAATCAGTCTTCCTTACTCTCTACTTTAGTATCTCCCTCCTCAGAGACAACCACTTCAACTTCTCTTAGCTGATTAGTTAGGATTTACTTCTATTTCCTAAGTATGCTTGTATTTCTGTTTTTGATTTTTCTTATGTTTCAAGTGGTCTTTAGAATACCTGCTGAATTGTAAACCCCTTATATGTATATAAGGGATATATTAATGAAACATGTAAGGACCAGTTGCAGCTATCTTGAGTATTACAATAAGACACTAGTGACTATTTCTTAGAGTGACTATCCTTAAACCAAAAGATGATAATGTATGAATGGATCCTTTTAGGAAGATAATCTAGTGGTGGGATATAGTTTGAAGTTGGGAAGGAAGAAAGATGTTATTTTAAAGAGATGTTTTTAATTATTTACATTTAAAAAGTGAAGGTCTAAAGTAGTCAGAAATCATTGAATTAGAAATGAAGAAAATGGGGCTGGAGAGATGGCTCAGAGGTTAAGGCACTTGCCTCCAGTGCCTAAGGCCCCGGGTTCAATTCCCCAGGACCCACATAAGCCAGACCCAAAAGGGTGTTGCCCTTGTGCATTCTCTCTCTCTTTCTCTCTCTCTCTCTCTCTCTCTCTCTCTCTCTCTCTCTGCTTGAAAATGAATAAATAAAATATTTAAAAAAAAAAGAAATGAAAATGATTTTTAAAAATGATTAAACAGAGTTGGTTCTTTGAAAAGATAAACAAGACCAATAGCCAAATTAATTAAAAAAGAGAGACTAGTCAATAAGATTAGAAATGAAAAAGGAGATGTAAAAGAGACTCCAATAAAATTGAGAAAATCATAATGTACAGTTCAAAAATGTGTATTCCATCACACTAGAACATTTGGAAGAAACTGATGCATTTCTTGACACATATGATCTACCAAAGTGAAACCTCGAAGAGATAAAAAATTTAAATAAAGATATAGCAAGTATTGAGATTAAAGCTGTAAGTAAAAATCTCACAACTGGATGTTTTATTGACTTCCTTACTCTCTACTAGGTAGAGAATTGGGTTTTAAAGTAAATATGGTTAAAGAATATTGATGTGAATATTGTGGTTGATAACAATATATAGGTTTGATTTCAAACTGAAATGACAAATTAGATTTTAATGGAGAATGAAAGTAAAATCAGGACATTTAATTTCATATGAACAGCTGGCATTTATAGATTGAACATAATTCAAAAGTTAAATTTAGCAATCAAAAGACAGTCTAACTTAACAGTGGGCCAAAGATTGGATCTAGACCCTCCACAAAAAGATATTCAACAATTTTAGTCACCAGGGGGGAAAAAACACAATGATGCAACATCCCACATCAATGAGAATGGTTGAAGAGATAGATAATACTAAATGTGAGTGAGGCCACCAACTAAAACTCTCATACTTTGCTGGTAGGAGTATAAATTTATTCAATAACTTAGGAAAACTGGCAGTTAAATGGGAAGTTAAGCATACATCTACCCAATTACATAACAGTTTTATACTTGGATGTTTACTAAGGAAAAAAATGTTCCTAAAAGTGACTTGCACAAGAATGTTTATAACAATTCTTTTCCTAATTGCCCAAAACAAGAGTAACCCAAATGTCCATTATTGGGAAAATGTCTCCAAAACCATTTGAGATGTAGTCATGCAATGGAAGGAATGTTCTGTTTATGAATACACCACTGTAGGAATAAGCCTTACAGACACTGTACTGGCCAAAAGAAGCTTAACATAAAAGAATACATGTTGTACCATTTCATCTACATAAAACTGTACCATAAACAACACTAATGGATAGCCATAAAAGTTAGGAAGTAGTTATTTCTAGGGAAAGAGAAGAATTGAATGGACAGCTGCCAGAGGAAACTTTCGTGAGTGATAGATATGTTTATTTTTGTTTGAATGGTGGCTTTTCAGAGTATACAATTATAGGACCTAAGTAAACACCTAAGAAGTTGCATTTATTGTATGTAAATTACACTTCAGTGCATTCTTTTCTCTCAAAAATCTAGAGTCTGGTAATAGAGGTAAGAGAGATTTGAGAATTCTCTGCATAAGAATGATGAGAGCTTTAACAGTGAAATCTCAGAATGAAGAATGCTACCAAGTGAGTTTTTATTATGTCTTCAGTTTGATGGTAGGCAGAAGAATGGAATTGGTGAAGTAGAAGCAGCTTAAAAATAAAGATAATTCTGTTCTGACTAAACAAAGAAAGGGTTGTTTGGTCACTAAGAGATCATCAGTTATATTAAGGAAAATGCTTTTTAATAATCTGAAAGGTATAGCCATAGTTCTAGATGTTAGGGCCATATATATGTGGTTAAGAAAGGGCAGAAGTACCACGACTCAGGGAACTGAGCGGAAGAGGGGGCAGAAAGATTGTGAGAGCCGTGGTGTGGGAGAATATCCAGAGGTATGATGACCTTGAGTAACAACATACTAGTGTCAGGAGAACCAGGCTGAATACTAGGCTATTCATGATTCCCTGCCCCAAGGACTGATCCAGACGGCCCACGGAGTAGGATATCCAGCTGATTGGGGATGGAGAATAGGGGCACTGTGGAACTCATCGTTTGCCCATTAAATAATGTAACTCACTATGGACAATAAAAAAAAAGAAAGGGCAGAAGTGTTTGTTTATATATATATAATATAGAAAAATATGTAATATATATAGAAAACATATATATATATATATATATATATATATAAAGGTTTTCTAGGTTAGAGAAGGAAGAAAAGAATTGAAAAATCATTGTCTCTAAGAGTCATTATTATTTCCATGTGATTTTGGTGTCTAAAGATATTTGTGTGTGTGTGTGTGTGTATGTGTGTGTCTATGTGTGTGTGTCTGTGTCTGTCTGTCTGTGGTGTGAAGGGATACCGCATGCACTCACCTACAGTTGGGGGCAGGGGTGCTTGCCTCCAGTGGCCTGAGTGGATCTTCTCTGGTGTATAGCTCCATCCCCAAGGTCTTGTTTTGAGCTGAATTCTCTTTACTGATTCTGGAGCTTATGGGGTTCTGACATTTGCAGGTCTCTGCGCTCCTGTAGAACAAGGGTTATGGACATACAACTGTTTATGCAAGATCTGGGGATTTGATCTCTGGTAGTCTCAGGCCCTTGGGATCTCATATTTGCACAGGAAGCACACTTAATGGCTGAGCCATCTGTCCACCCAAGATATAGATCTATGTACATACTTCTCCTCCTTCTCTTAAATATACATAGAGAGAGGAGAGAAAAAGAGGGGGAGAGAGAAGAGGGAGACAAGTTACCAGAGTAGATGTGATGATGGACCAAGAACACAGGAAGTGGTTAGCTGTAAAGTGTTCATCTCTGAGAGGCATGTGTAGGTGCAGTTACAGTGAGGACTAGAGATCATGCCAGAAATATGTTACAGAGGCACATTGTGGTAGAAGAGAAGGAAGATGAGGTTACAGATATAGGATACATTTAGTTCATTCTGTAATGTTGCATATGACATCTCAGGGAAAGAAGACATTAGACACTTAAAGTGGAGAAAGGTTCAGAACAGCTGATGACATTCAAATGCTAGTGAACAGATGAATAAAAGGGTCAATAATAATTAGTAGTGCCAGGAGTTTATGGTAAATTTACATTCAGGGGAGAAAACTGATAATATGAATGAATGTCCCAGGTTGTGGATGAGCATGATGGAAAATCAAATACAGGGAACAGTTCATCTCAGTAAGGCCATCATTGGAAAACCTTACTATGAGTAAAACAAGGGCTCTTGTGAGCTGGGAAAGTAGAGCCGTGGAGAGACTGAAAGTTACAAAATGGGTGAAGCTCTTTAGAGAAAAGTGATTATATATAAAAATGAAAAACTATATTCTTGAGCTGGTACCTACCTTCCTGGCAGCTTGTCACTCTCGTTCTCTTATTCCTGACACATATGCCTTGATTGTGTACTGTTAATTCAGCGAAGACCTACATTTGCCTTAATTGTGTACTGTTAATTCAGCAAAGACCTTACTTTATGCTCTCCTCTTTGGAGAGCATGCCATGTAGTTGTTGCTCCCTCTAGGCTTACACCAAAAGAGCAGTATGGTGGCATGCTGGGAGTGCATCTACAACGCATGATTCATGTTTTACAAAGCTATGGTGTTTTATTTCAGTTTGGTTAATTATATTGCACCTCTTCCACAAAGAGCTGAGGTGTTTTAAAAGGATAATATCAAAATAATTCCAAAGCCGGGCGTGGTGGCACACGCCTTTAATCCCAGCACTCAGGAGGCAGAGGTAGGAGGATTGCTGCGAGTTCGAGGCCACCCTGAGACTACAGTGAATTCCAGGTCAGCCTGGGTTAGAGCAAGACCCTACCTTGAAAAGCCAAAAAATAAAAAATAAAAATAAAAATAATTCCAAAATACAAATAACAAGAAAGCTGAGCCAGAAAAAAAAAAAAAATATATATATATATATATATATATATATATATATATATATATATATATATGAGTGAAAACCAATTGTTGCAGGGAAGCAAAGGAACACAAATAGTAGGCAAGAAGGGCCTAAGAGCATCATAATTGGCACTAAGCTTTCAGGCTGTCAGACTGAAAAGAATAGTTATGTACAGAATGTAAGAGAAAAAATATGTACCTATTTCTGAAAGAAAGCAAGACTTTCTTAATAGTAAATTCTAGAATAAAATTTTTGTTCCAAAGTTTCTTATAAAAAGTACTAAGTATTCTTTTTAAAATAAAAACTTGATCCTGTAAAAACTTTTCAGGGACTTTCTTTGCTTCTAAAATAATGTCAGGATCCTTAATGAAGCCATTAAAACTCATTACACTTGGGCCAGTAATACAGCTAGAGCATTTGCTAGAGCATTTGCCCAGCATGTCCAAAGGCCTGAGTTCCAGCCCTACCACATACATACATACATACATACATACATACATACATACATACATACATACATGATCGATCGATCATTATACTCCAGATAGTTTTCTTAAAATCAATAATAAATAATAAAGGTTATTTCTTTTTTTTTTAATAAAGGTTATTTCTTAAATACTTGGTGGGTACCATTGCTCTCCTTTATTTTACAGTAGGTTAAACAATTTGCCCAGAGTTCCAGAGCAAGTAAGCAAAGAAGTACCATTTTCAAGGCTTGAAGCTATAGTCTGACTTCATAGCCTGAGTTTATCATCATTGTGATATACTATCTGGTTATATTCCTTCTTAAAATTTTTGGCCTTTAAAAGCTTCTGACTCAGTGACTGCTCACTTCTGTTTCTTCTGCCTGAAAGAGGATTAGCTGCTATTCCCTCATCGCCTAAGCATGACATTTAGTTGAATTGAATCTTGGATATCATTTTCTTAATATGTTACCATAGAAGACTAGCAACCAGGAAAGCATTTAATGGTTTTGTCTACTATGATGAGTGTAATAATTTGGGCCCTAGGGCTGGAGAGATGGCTTAGCGGTTAAGGCACTTGCCTCCAGTGCCTAAGGCCCCAAGTTCAATTCCCCAGTACCCACATAAGCCAGACCCACAAGGTGGTGGCCCTGGTGCGCTCTCTCTCTCTCTTTCTCTCTCTCTCTCTCTCTCTCTCTCTCTCTCTCTCGCTCTCGCTCTCGCTCTCACTCTCGTTCTCTCTCTTTCTCTCTTTCTGTATCTCTCTGCTTAATAAAGAAAAAAGAAAAAAATAATAATTTGGGCCCTATATTTCCTCTGTGTCTGTAATTGTTATAGAAAGCATTATGAAATGTAATGAGTTAATCTAACTATTTCTTCACAAAATCTACAACTAAGTTGATTTTCATTTAGAATCTTTGCTCATGTTGATCTGGAGCCCTGGAAAGCTTTTGTTCTTTTGTTCATTATATCCTAAGCAAGACTTTTTTTTTTCTTTTTTCCCTCTGCATCTTCTCTTCCTGTCTACTCTTTCTTCTCCTCCTCCTTTCATTTTTAAGGAACTACCTGAAAATCTGTAGTATCCTCAAACAAATCTGTCCAATTGATTTTCTCTTAGGAGACTATGACAGTCTCCTGTACAACTGTTTTCATCACTTACATGCAATACTGCTTCCTGTTGTTATTTAAATCTTCATAGCTATCTTGGTTATTGTTTGATTTGTTCTGAGTCAGAGTCTCATGCAGTCCAGGTGGGCTTTGAATTCCCTTTGTAACCAAGAATGACCTTGAACTTCTGATTCTCCTGCCTCTACTTTCGGAGTGCTGAGATTGCAGGCATGTGCCACCATGCTTGTTTTATGTGGTGATGAGGATCTGGCCCAGGGTTTTGTCCATGCTAGACAAGCAAGCGCTCTACCAACCCACCTATACCTCAGCCTTTTGTGTCTTTTATCTCTAACAGATTTAAGTTTCTGGTGAAGAGTGAAGCACAGAACAAAGCATTTCATAAATGTCTGTTGAATGAAAGCTGTAATAGTCTGCTTTGGCCATAGAGGCCTTATTTACTCAGAGAAGCCAACAGGAGAATGCTGATCTGAGACACTTCTTTGTTCAAGCTTTTGAAAGCAGTGTTTACTCTTCGGGAGATAAACATGGATGAGGAAATACTAATTGAATCAAGGAAAAGATTGGCTTCCTTGAAGGATCCTAAGCAGTTTCTGATAGCTCCAACACTTACACCTCCCTTAAAAATAACCTTTTGCAAAATGTCATAGTAAATAAGAGCAAACACATTTAACCTAGGTGGCTTTTGTTTCCTATTCTTATAGTATCGGACAGGTATTATTTTTTTCTTAGCATAAATATGAAATGACAACTGAATTTACTTTAAAGATACTTGAGTTATTTATGTATGTAATAAGGTTTTGACTTGAATTCAAAAATTTCTGAATTCTTTAGAGCTGTTTCTCATATTTGTCTATGTGGGTTCATGTGCAGTAAATGTTGCAAAAATCAGGGTGGTCACCTCAGCAGACAATTTGAGCATTGTTCAAACAATTAAACCTACAGTCAGAGTCCAGCCTGGTAATTAAATTACTCAGGGCCTTTGTTTTAAGATTTCTACCCCTTGATATGCTGTATCTTTCCAGGCTGGATTTGTGTGTGAAGTTTATTGATTCATTTCCTATCTCTCCCTTTCAATAGTCACATACTAGGATGTCTGTCACCTGTGATAATTGAAAAAAGGACTTTGTTTTAATCAAAATACCTTTTGACACTTGGTTTCCCATAGCACCTGAGAGATATTTTTTTATGACTGCTAGTCGCTATCTTAACAGCTTAAAGGTCATTTTAGGACAGTTTTATTCACTTTATATAACTAGTTTGACTCTAATTTAAATTTTTTAAACTTACTAACCAAGGTCCCAAATGCAGTATGCTTAAATTTATCCTCAGTTCTTCAATGTCTTTCATCACTGCTTAAATTCAGACCTTTATCATTTTTCACTTTAATTACTTCAATAGCCTACAGTCTTTCTGAATTGTATGAGCTTCATAAATGCTCTGGGCTTTGTACCATGACCTGTGCTGCCGATTTAAAAGAAAAGAACAGAAGTGACTTGACCATTGCACTAGAGGGATTTATAGTCAATTTTTTGCATCTAAAAGGTTAATGTGTATAAATCTTAGGAAATAAAGTTGAATGGGAATGGATTTGTCAGAGTTAAATTGGTTTTAAATGTTACATGTTTGGAAATATAAGCCTTAATTGAATAGATGGGTTTCTGAAAAGTAGTCCTATATTCCTTTTAACTCCTATTTTAAATTTCAGCTATCTCCTGCTAATACTGGCAGCCTGCCTTTAGTTAAGGCTAAACACTGACATTCTTTAACTATGAAAGGTGAGCCCCTTCTATATCTAGCAGCTGTAGTCAGCCAAGGTGAACACAAAGAAAAGCCTCAGCTATCCTGGTTTTGGCCGTAGCCATACCCAACCAAATATTTATAATGTGAGGAATTTGTCAGTCTCTTTATTTGTTCCCTGTTGTTTTTTGTTTGTTTGTTTGTGGGTGAATTTTACTAGTGAAGTATTTTATTTAATTGAATTAATTCAGAAAAAATGCTAATTGGGAAAGGGAAGAACCAGATAGATTTTATCTGCTAAAGAGTGATAGGAGGACTGGAGAGATGGCTGAGCGGTTAAGGTGCTTGCCTATAAAGCCCGACAACCCGGGTTCAATTCTCCAGTACCCACATAAAGCCAGATGCCCAGGGGTGCCATATGGCTGGAGTTTGTTTGTGACCTGGCATGCCCATTCTCTGTCTGTCTCTCTTCTCTCTCTCTCTTTCTCTTTGCTTGAAAATAATAAAAATATTTTTTAAAAAGAATGATAAGAAGTATAGATTTTCTATTTAAGATTAAATGTAAGACTGCAGTTCACATAGGCAATGATCTTTTAATCCCCCTTGAGCAAATATTCTTTCTGCTTTCACGAAGAGACTGCCTTGTCTCTTGGAAGACCTTGTATTTCTGAAAATGCCTTTGTTTTATTCTCTTACATGAATAGTCTGATTGTACTATTGCTTCATTGCCTATGTTTAAAAATTATGTTTTATGTCAGTAGGGTTCCAGATGCTAATATTGCATCAGCAAACCAAGTCTCTGATTTATACATATTGGAGATTATATTTCAGTGAGAGTATTTTAAATTAGGGAGATTAAAAGAACATGTGTGATGTTAGTGTTTCCAAGAGAAAGAAGAAAGAAGGTCAAGTGGACAGGAGGCCAGAATGAAGATTTGACATTTGTTCTTTTATAAAAGTGGTCAAGGAAAAATATATTTATATTTGAGCAAAATTGAGAAAACAGTGCATAGTCTTAAAATCTTGTATGTGAACTCTGGTACTTAATAGTTTGGCTGGGAATAGGATTTTAAGCTGGAATCATTTCCCTTCAGAATAGTGAGGACAGTACTCCATTGTCTTAGAGTTCTCAGGGTTGCTTTTGAAAAGTCTTAAAGGTATCCAATTCCTGATCCTTTCTTGTGAACTAGTGTTTTATGTCTTTAGGCTTATAAGCTCTTTTTGTCCCCAATGTTCTGAAGTTGCATAGTGCTATGCCTTAGAGTGAGTTTATTTTGACTTAATGGTGCTAGGCTGGTGGGCTAAAATGATTAGCTCTGGTATGATGGCTTATTCCTCAACTTTATCTCTTCTCTTTCAGGTAAAGCCTATTGTACAAATACAGATCCCCCTGAATTATCCCTATAATTTTCTTTTTCGCTTTCTATTTTCCATGTCTCTGTCTTTTTGCTCTGATTCTCTCCTGGTGGATTTCATAAACTATTTTTTGTGTTGTTACTGCTTATTTAATATCTATAAGCTTATTTTTCCTGGTTGTTCCTCTTATAAATAACACTTAATTTGATGGTTTTGTATTATCTTTTATTTCTCTGAAAACAGCTATAATAATTTTTTCTTATTGTGCAGTCTCTTTTTTTCAAGTGATTTTTTGTTAGCATATTTGTTTTGTAATATATATTGTCTATAAGTATATGTATAAACATATATACTTATATATGTATATCTACACACATTTAGTTGTCATTTCCTAGTAAAAAATACGGAACAATAATTGGGAAAGTGAGCCTATAGATGGATTATTGTACAGTGAGTTTTATTATTAAGGTGAGTAATTGTGTTCTTATATTGGGGATTCTCAATCTTTTTAACTTTGCACTTTAAATGATAGAGTGTCAGAAGAAGATTCTTTTAACTCTTTTGTCCAGAAGGTAAATCTTGGTGGTCATAGTTTTTATGATTGAAAAGGCTGAATGTCAGTAGCCAGCATGTATGTTGATCCTATTTTCAGTATAATGATATTCTTTTCTTTAGGCTAGATGTACTCTGTTTTAATCCATCAAAAGAATTAGCCTCTAGGTTTCTACCCAGATGTGTCAGTGCACTCTCCTAGTTGCATAGAATAGAAGAAATCTGAAGATGAAATTACTTCTTAAACCATCCTTCAACTGATTATCCATTTTTCAGCTTTGTTTTATACTAACTTTCAGAGTTCCTTATGCCATCTGTACCTGAGTCTTTGTGGGACTACAGTGTTACCTATTGATTTATGATCTTTTGTATTTGCTGAAGCTTTCTGAGTTAGGTTGGTATTTTAACATTTAAAGTTTTTATGAGTTCTTTTAATGGTTTTGTGTGTGTGTGTGTGTGTGTGTGTGTGAGAGAGAGAGAGAGAGAGAGAGAGAGAGAGAGAGAGAGAGAGAGAGAGAGAGAGATATGCCTTTGCAGCACCCCATACACTTTCCTGCAGTGGGGCTCACTGGCCTGCAGTGGCTGGAGTGGAATGGTGGTCAACTGCTCCTATCATTCTTCTGCCTGATCTTATTTTGACCTGGATTCTCCATAGTTCGTGGGGCTCCGAAGATTCTCTGATCTCTGCTACCTTGTCACACTGGGGTTACAGGTCCACAATGCATGCACAGCTGGTTTAATTGTGATCTGGAGATTTGAACTCAGGCCCTCAATGCCTGTGTAAGAAGTGTGCTTAACCTCTGAGCCATCTCCAGCCCCTAACAGCTAAGGTCTTTTATGGTATAGAATAAGCCTCTATTTCCCGATTCATGTTTTCATTTCTATGTACTCTGCGAGAGATGAATTTGGGATACTTATTCCAACTCTGCCATAGACTATATAAATAATGTTATTTTTGGTTTAAAGCTGCCTTGGTACATATTTTAAGTTTGGTCTAACAGTTTCCTTATTTATAGTTGTGCTGGTTAATATTGATTGCCAATTTATCAGGACCTAGAATAATTTGTGAGGGATTATGTAAATTATGTTAGCCTCTGTGTACCTCTGAGTGATTATCTTGTTGTTGTTGTTGTTTTTTAATATTCTTATTTATTTATTTGGGAGAGAGAAGATATGAGAGCACCAGAGTCTCTTGCTGCTGCTTATGAACTCCAGACATATGTGCCACTTTGTGCATCTGGCTTTATGTAGGTACCGAGGACTTGAACCTGGTTTGGCAGGCTTTCAAGCAAGTGCTTTTTTACTGCTGAGTCATCTTCCCAGCCCAGAGTGGTTATCTTCATTAGGTTAATTAGGATGAGAAGACCCACCGTAATTATGGGTGACTGTTCTATGGGCTGGGGTCCTGGGCCATGTAAAAAGGAGAAAGCTGGTTGAGTTCCAGCATTTGTCACTTAATGCTTCCTCTCTGTGCTGCATTTGACCAGCTGCCTCAAGCTCTTCCTCATGTCTTCCCCATCATGATGTACTGTAACTTGGAACTGTAAGTTGAAATGAACTCTTCCACTCTTAAACGAATTTTTGTCCTGTATTTTTGTCTTAGCACCAAAGGAGTAACTGATAGAATAGTGAATTGTGACCTAATTTAGATGTCTAAACAGATTGTAATTTATCCCTGTGAATTAGCTGAATCTTAGCCAATCACAAGTAGCCAACTGTTGAACCATTATTACCAAACCAGCTGCATTTTGCCCACTGAAATACATGCCAATTGAATTTCACAAAAGTAAGGCAATGAAATATGAGAAACAAGAGACCTGAGACTCAACTCTGCCTCCCCAGAACAAGGTTTAGGAATGTTGTGCAAAAGGAATGTGGCAGGTTGACTATGAGCTGGAGAAAAGTGACTGGAGGCAGGAGGTGGAGTGAAGTAATTGGTCTGCACATGCAAAATCAAACTTCATGGCTCGTCGTAAGACACATGTTCAGAAAACGGCTTCATCTTGCATGGTTTCAGATAGAATTAGCCCATTAGACATTTGTGCATGACCAAGTGAAGAGTCCAGTTTTTTAAACTGGTTTGGCTTAGACAAAAGCAACCTCCAAACCTCTGAAAAAAATAAATGTATGTTACTATTACCATGAACCTCATATCACAAGTGCTCTCTGTAGTGGAGCTAATGGGAGTGTTACAGCTTAGCAGTAATAAGAACAAGGATTTAAAAGCAATAGAAGCTGGAGCATTTATTCAGGCTTTCTTTCCCTCAGTTCCTCTATGATGGAATGAGACAGACTCAAGTTGTAACCATTCAGGCTGTCTCTGTACTTTACCTCCATTTTCGTAGGTCACTTCCTTTTCTTGTCTATAAATATACCCTGCCCATGTGGTAGAGCAGGAGCATTCTGAAGTAGTTTGAATTCAGACTGCTACCCCATTCTAGAATTGCAAATAAAGCCAATTAAGAGCTGTAAAACTAGATTTGTTGTTAATTTTATCTTTGAACAATAAGTAACTTTAGAAGTTTTAACTTTTGTGAATTTCAGATTCTTATTTGTATAATGGTTGGTGCAAGGAATGAATAAATCCCACAGTACCTGGTACTTGATGTTAATCTCTTCCTTTCCCTGGAGCAATTTGGATGTTTCCTGTTCTCCACATTATCCTGTATCTATGTGTAACCCTTCTGCCTAGTTTTCACTTTCAACACTTCTCATACTGAATGAATGGGTTTTCCACTATATCAACCAGTTCCCTAATACTAGCTTAGTATCCCATAATTCAGTTCAGTTCTCACATTGCTCAGTTAGCATCAGGGCTCAGCCACACAAGACTTCATTAGCCCAGTTATAAGTATCAGGTTACATGAAGTTCTGTCCAACTTGGCTGCTAAATTGGGGTATCTCACAATTCCACCTTGGGTCTTATACTAGTTAGAATGGCTCATAGAACACTGGTTTATTCTAGATGGTACACCTCATGAACCCAAATGGAAGTTGCCATTTGGGGAAAGTGTTATGGAGCTTCCATGTACTCTCTGAGTGTTCTACCTCCCAGCACCTCAGTGTCTTCATTCACCTGGAATCCCTCTAGACCCTGTTGTGTGCAGTTTTTATGAAAGTTCCATTACATAGACACAATAGTTTAAATCATTGGCCATTGATGATTATCACAATCTCTAACCTCTCTTCCCTCCACCAAGAACCAAAGGTGGCCCTGAAAGTTCTAATTCCCTAACCTCAGCTGGGTTCTCTAGCAAGTAGCCCCATCAGCACTTTAGGACTCACCAGGGCACCTCATTATCATAAGCTTTGGTGTGGGTGAATAATAGAAGATAGATACTTGTTGCAGTCATCTTTCTTAGTTGCTGCGCAGAAAGAACCCAAACAAAAGCGGCTTGTGGAGGAATGGGTTTAATTGGCTTACAGACTCGAGGGGAGACTCCATCCTGGCAGGGAAAACGATGGCATGAGCAGAGGGCTGGACATCACCTCTGCCACAGCACTGCAAACAGCGGCAGGAAGGTGTGCCAAACTCTGGCAAGGGGAAGCTGGCTTATAACCCCATAAGCCCGCCCCTGACAACACAGCTTCATCGAGGTTGTAAAACCCAAACTGCCATCAGCT
>PVHP010000093.1:0-12884 GCA_004024765.1 Zapus hudsonius | reverse complement strand
GTTTGTGGGGGACACCTGTATCAAACCATGACAATACTCCTGTCACACAGGAATTCAGTATGTTTCTAACTTTTACAAGGAGCATTCTCACCCCTGCTTTCACAGGGAAAATCCTCCTTAGTTTCCTTTGCTTAGTTCAGATATCACTTTATTTGTGAAGTCTCATCTGTCTCCTACTTTTAAATAGTCTTTTTGCATTCACTTTGTCCTAGTCTGGTCAGTTGTAAAGTACTGATCAGGGTTTATGTATTGTTTTCTTGCTGCACTATAATTTAGCCAGGACAGGATCTATCCTACTCATTTTCTAAAAATAATAGAACATAGGAGGTACTCAGTAACTAAACAAGTGTATAGATTTCTTTTGCTGTTTTAAGTGTATTTTAAAATTTAGTCAGAAAATCTATACAAATGAGTAGATAGTACTTCTCAATAACTGATTAATAACTAATAATTTTGGCATATTAGTATGTATTGGTTCTTGAGATTAGATAATACCTTGAGAATAAAAAAGGAAAACCTACCATGTGAAAAAAGGAAGACCTCTGTCATTATAGTAAGACAATATGTCTACCACAATGTTAAACAATTATAGAAAAATCTTTATTTTCTCAGAAGAGCTAAGAAAAAAAGGGAAATTTTTTCCTAACATATTGGCCACATGGCATGTATTTCGTTTTCTAAGTGACTGCTCTCAGCTTCACTCAAATTTGCTTGTAATGAAACTATTATACTTTCACCTGTTAGCTTATTTCCAAATTTATATTCTAAATGTACAATGTCTCATGTTTCAGAATCTGAAGACAGGAAAATCAAGACTCCAAATGTCAGGTTTTGCTTCCACATTGTATGAAGAACGTGATTTGTTAACTAATGTACTTAAAAGCTTTTAGACCTCTTATTTTAAAAGAAAAGGAAAAACATACAAATGAATGAATAGGCACAAAAAATGAAAATTGGTGTTTTGGGTTTTGTATGTTAAGAGATAATTATAATGATCAAACATAATAAGTTGGGGCTGGAGAGATTGCCAAGTGTTTAAGGCACTTGTCTACAAAGCCTAATGACCTAGATTCAATTCTCCAGTACCCATGTAAAGCCAGATTTGCAAGGTGGTACATGCATCTAGAGTCCATTTGCAGAAGCTAGAGGCCCTGGTACACCCTTTGTCTCTGTCTCCTCTCTATTTCTCTCTGCTTGTAAATAAGTAATAAAAATAATTTTAAAAATAGTAAGTTGTAAACTACCCCTAGCCTATCATATAGGGCCCAAATGAAACCTATGAGAAAGTGTTGAGATAAACAAAAGACTAATCACCACAGCAAGTCAGATAACCCATGAAAGGTCAATGGAGACAGATAACAAAGATACCCAACACAATCCAAAGCAGAAGTCCAGAGACATTTCAGATCTCAACAATAAAGCAGATTTAAAACTCACCCACCCTGACTAGGAGAACTGAGCAGAAGAGGGAGCGGAAAGATTGTAAGAGCCATGGTGGGGGAGAATATCCAGAGACACTGCACTCCTCAGAGACAACACACTTTAAGGGGGAGGAATCTGGCTACCTATTGCACTATTCATAGCCCCCTACCCCATGGACCGATCCAGTATGCCCACCGAGGAGGATCACCAATGGGTTGGGGACAGAGAGGAGGGAAATAGGGGTACCATCACAAGATTTGCTCATACAATGTATCTAATTATTCAAAATAAAGATATTAAAAATATTTTAAAAGTAAGTTGTAGAATAGTATGTATGATATAATACATTTAGGTCTTACTAATTTATGATTCTTTAGATCTACTGTAGTAACTCTTAGATTGGATAACATGAACAACAGTAACGTATTTCTAAGTTCTAGAAGCTGGTAAATCCAAAGTCAAGTACCCATGGTGTTTGGTGAGAACTGATTTCCTTTTAGATTTATCATCTCATTGTGTTCTTATGCTAGAATGGGTGAGCTAGCTCTCCGGCATCCCTTATATGGCACTAATCTGAATAATGCTTTCATGAGCTAATCACCTCTCTGAAGTGCCCACTTTGTAATATGTCATATTGGGAGTTAGGTTTCATGGTAATGAATTTTAAGGGGGAACATTCAGACTATAGCATTTTATACCATATTTGTACTTAAATGTTTATATTTCTTTATACATATATTTTAATTAACATAGGCAAAATTTTGGGAAGTCTGAATCAAGCTGTATAGTAGTAAACTGAGGTGGGATTGTAAGGCTTTCATGTGTACATTGTATGTTTCTATACTTGAATCTTTTCACAGTAGGTGTACACTGGTTTTACCTTAGGGGTGAAAAGTATTGGGGAAGAAGCAAGTCAGGTTCTCAAATGTCTCAGAGACATTTGAGAGTGTAGATTTTTTTTTTTTTGACACAGCCCAAATAGACAGGAGACTATGGCAAGTGTGTCTTATTGTTAGAGTATATGTCTCTTTACCAATTATGGCCTCCCAGTCAGTTCAGTGTGCTCTTGAATTGTTAACAAAACGAGCACTTTTTTACTCTTTTCTAAATTCTGTCAGGCTATGCATATTTTATAATTGATATGTGATGTAGCTTGTCAGTCCCACTGTTGTAGCGCCTATTATATTTCAGCACGCCATCATAGCTGGTTAGGGTAGTGTCACATAGTTTCATTCTTTTTCTGCGCACTTGTCTCTCCATCTGTGAGTGCAGCATTTTGTTGATCCTTGCACATATTCCATGTATCTGTCTATATTCTGACTTTGAATTTGCTAATCAGACACTGTACGATTTAGTTGGTGACCACTGTGTCTAAATGATGTGTCGTTATTGCACGCACATAGTAATTTATTTTCTTTAACTTAGGTAATGTTTTGTGTACAAATGAAGGTGACCAAGTGAAAGGAATTTAGTGGGAGAGGGGGTTGGTAGTACTGTCACGGAAATGTTACTTTGTGAGGTGCCAGATGACCCTTTAATTATCTTAGCTCTATTATGTGTTATGTACTTGCAGCTAATGCTTGTTTGCTGAGGTCATGACGACAGGCATGCATTGATTCATCCAGGGGCACTATGCAAGCTAACATGTGAGAGCATGTTATAAATGGTAAGCCACAGTACAGCTGTGGGTCTGTACTTGTGTTACTGTGCTCATTCGGAGCCTGCGCGATGGCACAGATATCAGTGGCTGTGTCATGCTGGTGATTGAAGGACCCAGGAAGAGACTGCTAGTGCTTTTTTTCAGCATCTCTTTCTCATGGCTAATGGTCATTTCTCCAGAAGAGAACTCTCATAATTTCTTTTAAGTATCCTTACAGTGCTCGTGTGTCTGCACATCTAGCAGTTGATTTTGACAATAAAAGATGCAGAAAAATTTAGTGGAATGACTTCTAACAAACATAAATTTGTGTCAGATGTAAATACAGTGTCTTTACCATGCTGCCAACAGTCCTGAAAATTATTTGATTTTGTCAGTATGTGTAGTAGTGTGTGCAGGTGTGCATACATGTGCAGAGGCCAGAGGAAGATATCAGCTGTCCTCTTCTATTGTTCTTTTGCCTTATATCTCTGGCAGCCTCTCACTGAACCTGAAGCTCGCCGTTTTTCAGTTAGACTGCCTGACCAATGAACTCCAACAATCCTCCTGCCTCTGCCCCTCCTCACTTAGCTCTGGAATTGCAAGCAAGTGTAGCCATGCCCAGCTTTTAAAAAACAATTTATGTATTTGCAAGCAGAGAGAGGGAGAGAGAAATTGGTGCACCAGGGCCTCTAGCCACTGAAAGCAAACTCCGGATACATGCACAACTTTGTGTATCTGGCTTTATGTGGGAACTGGGGAATCAAACTCAGATCATTAGGCTTTACAGGCAAGCCCCTTAACCACTGAGCCATCTCTCCAGCCCCAGCCCATCTCTTTACATTTACCTTTGGTTCCAGTTCTGTCTTTATAGGTTTAATTCACATTTGCCCCCATATACACTACATATACAAACTTATAAATAATACAAGCTAAGACCCGCATATCAGAGACAACATGAGGTTTTGGTCTTTCTGGGTTTGGATCAATTCAAATTTGTAAGAAAAATTTATTTGAAATATTTCCCCTAAAAAGCACAAATGCTTCCTTATTTATCATTTCTTACTTATTTTATATCTATCATAGAAATAGTAATGATATAATGCTTTAATATAGTTTTGAAAATTTTTTATATAATTGGTAGAAATTAAATGTTGATCATCCATGCCTAAAAATACTATAGATGCTTTGTTAATTGTCTTAAACAATCACTTTAGCCTCTTCCATTTTCTCTATTCATATCCAATAATTCAAACAGCAGAATATAAAATCTTTGAATGACCATGCTGTTTGTTTTTCCCATTACTTTTCTATTTAAAATATTAAAAATTATTTTTATGGAATTAGATTAGGTAAAAGAAAATAAAACTAATAATCTTAAAGCATGGTTACAGTCAACAAGTTAAAACCAAAGTGAATTTGACTAATGTGTTTAATAATATGACTGGTCTCAGTAGACAAGAATTTTTTTAAGGTAGGTTCTCGCTCTAGCCAAGGCTGACCTAGAATTCACTATATAGTCTCAGGGTGGCCTCGAACTCACAGCAATGAGTTTAAGCCTAGAGAGAATGTTGAATTTTCTTACTTTGTATACACAAATATAGAGTAATTCTTGCTGTTTTTACTTGACTGTTTTGGACTTTTAAAAGCACTTTATATTTTGTTAGATTTATAATATTAAGCGCCTCAAGCTACATATATTCTTAACTGAAACTGTCTAGTGTTTCATTACCATGTGCAAGAAAGCTTGGTCTTTGATTCCCCTAAAGACTACATAAAGGTAATTATTTGTGTATATATAAAGGAAAGTAAGGAGAGAGCTGAGTAGAATGGAGGTTATTCCTAATACTAGGATGTGAACATGTGAAATGAAAATGTGAATAAACCACTCCCTGAGCAGCTATTGGCAATTAATGGTTGCTGAGCTAGGGAGAAGCATTTTCTTTAGTTCTGTAGCCACTGGTACGTTGCCCATGCTTTGGTAAATAACTGTGTTTTCATGCTTGTTGCAGCTAGCTTTCTCATTGCTGCAACAAAGACCCCAACAAAAAGCAGCTGATGGGAGGAATGGGTTTATTTTGGCTTGCAGACTCAAGTGAAAACTCCATCATGGCAGGGAAAACAGTGGCATGAGTAGAGGGTGAATATCACCTTCCCCATAGCACTACAAACAATGACAAGAAAGTATACCAAAAACTGGCAAAAGGAAGCTGGCTATAACACCCATAAGCCCACCCTCAACAACACACCTCCAACAAGGTTCCAAAATTGCTATCAGCTGAGGATTAAGCATTCATAACACGTTTGTGGGGTACACCTGGATTCAACCATTACAGTCCCCTCTTGCCCCCACAAACTAATATATGATGCAAAATGCAAAGCATTCAGATCAGCTCCAAAAGTCCCCAAAGTTTTTATCAATCCTAATGATACTCAAACATTTTTCAACTGAGCCATTATACCCCCCCCAAAAAATATATAATGGAATAGAGCATTCATACTGCAAAACATGGCATTGTGCATTAGCAAAGACAGATTGAACCAATACAAGATTTAAAACAGACAAGGCAAATATCAAACTCTAACCCCAAGTCCAATAATAATCAGTGATGAGTCTCTTAGAGTTCCAATTCTGTCCCTCCAGTTCAGATACAGTTTGGGAAAACTTTATCCCATGCTGACAACTCTCTTTGGCAACCATCCCATAGTCCTGGGTCTCTACCACAACCCATGGTTCATCCTCAGCTCCACAGGGCCTCCACGCTGGCATTCCAACATACCTGCTTCACACTGCCCATGGCCATTTCCAAAACAAAGCCATGTTACAAATTCAATAACCCTCTCTTCCTGTATTTGTTATACTCTATAGTACCAGGTGGCCTAACAATTTATTAATCCAGAGGGGAGCAGAGCCAACTTTGAAGAGCAGGAAAACTTTTAACATTCAGACCCCCTACTTCAAAAGAGTCCACATTCTTCCTGCTGTCCCAATGCAGATCACATGGCCACATCTCAGTGGTTGTAATTTCTCAAACAATTGCAGCTGAATGGGAGCCAGTTTCAGCCCAACGATTTATTTTTCTCTTTCTGTGCCATCTCCATCTGCTCATACTAGTCCATTTTATGCAGTGCAACCTTACACAAGTTCTCAGGTTACAGGCAGACAATACAGCAAGCCTCTCACTGCCTCCAGACCAGTCCTGACAAAGTTCTTTCTCACCCTCCTAAGCTAAACTTCACAGTCCATAGTCCTTACTGCATTCAGGTCTTTCCGGTTCTGACCATAATGGTCCATCAAGCTATACTTACAGCACTGCAAGACATACCTTAGGCCGAGGTTTCAAAACTCTCCACATTCCTCTTTCAAATCAGTTCCAAAAGGCCAAAGGCCACAGAATCTGGGTTCTAGCAGCTTTGACAGATCCCACTCTTTGATACCAAAACTGTTGTAGTTAACATCTCCCATTGCTGTGCAGAAAAGAACCCCAACCAAAATCTGTTTGTAGGAATAGGTTTACTTTGGCTTACAGACTCAAGTGAAAACTCCATCATGGCAGGGAAAATGGTGGTATAAGCAACATCACCTCTCCACAGCACTGCAAACACTGGCAAGAGGAAGCTGGCTATATCACCCATAAGCCTGCCCCCAACAACACCTCCAACAAGGTTCCAAAATTGCCATCAACTGGAGATCAAGTATTCAGAACACATATGTTTGTGGGGGACACCTGGATTCAACCATCACAATGCTCATACATGCAATCTTAAACATGTGTGTGTCTCATACACACACACATGCACACACAGCATAAAAGTAAAAGGGGGACTAATTGGGAAGAGGAAAAGGTTTAATAAGAGTGGAAGATGGACAAGAGAGGGTAATGGGGGCAAATGTGAGCAAAAAAAAAAAGGATATACATTATGTCCTTGTATGAATTTGACAGTAATTTTTAAAGTGTGATTCAGTTTTATACAGGCTAGTAATATTTGCATTAGTGTAGAGGATTAAGAGGACTTTGACATCTGAATTAAAGATTAGGAAAAGCTCTAGAAAATTAGCTAGTTTCTAGTAGATTGAGGAGAAAGAACTTTTTCTGATCTATCAACACTTTGTTCACATTTGTATCATAATGCTTAAGTATTATTATAATTCGATGTACGTGTCTCTTTCCTTAACAGAATTTTGTTCTTGAAATTTAATTATTTTACCTTGTGTCCATCTCCTAGCCTAGTCTGGACAAAGACATCCTGAATCAATATCAGAATTTCTCACTTTTCTTCCCTTTAAACATTTGTATTCATTAATTAGGGTGGAGTTCTTCCTAGGTCTACTTTGAGAGTCCTGAGCATCACCATTCTGCCTAGACCTACAGATCAGGAGCTCCTACCACTGAAGTTTTAACCCAACCTTGAATTTAGAGACTTCCAGATGCCTCAAGAGGAAAATTTTTAGGAATACACATGAGCCTATCATGCAGCAGTACTGATGGAAGGCCTCAGTGACTTGAGCCTCAGCCCTCTTACCAGCTGTCCTTCCCCTGATGGGCCCCTCCCAGCATAGGACATAGTACTAAGAGGCACTGCTACTTCTGTGGAAAAACACTTCAGTTAGAGATTCTTCCATCTTAGTACATGATATTAAAGTCACTTAAGGGGACTGGAGAGATGGCTCAGTGGTTCAAGGCACTTGCCTGCAAAGCCTAATGGCCTGGGTTTGATTCCCTAATACCCCTATAAAGCCAGATGCACAAAGTTGCACATGCATTTAGAGTTGCCCTGGTGCACCTATACTCTTGTTCTCTCTGCTTCTTTCTCTTTGTCTCTAATTAATCAGTTAATAGTTTAAAGTGAATTTGAAAACTAATTTTAAAATAGGATCCATTATTAAATATTTGAT
Organism: Zapus hudsonius; assembly: GCA_004024765.1. Classification (NCBI taxonomy): domain Eukaryota; kingdom Metazoa; phylum Chordata; class Mammalia; order Rodentia; family Dipodidae; genus Zapus; species Zapus hudsonius. The sequence continues at coordinate 4,929 of PVHP010000093.1, read as the reverse complement.
CAAATACTGAAGAAAGCAAAAATACAAACTGTTTAGGTAGAACACGATTATGATAGTCTGTAAGTAAACATTTTTCTGCTCTGCAACAGTGATCTTGACTACCTCTCTCTTAAGGATTTTTTAAATATTTTATTTATTCATTTTCAAGGAGAGAGAGAGAGAGAGAGAGAGAGAGAGAGAGAGAGAGAGAGAGAGAGAGAGAGAGCGCGCGCACCAGGGCCACCACCTTGTGGGTCTGGCTTATGTGGGTCCTGGGGAATTGAACCCAGGGCCTTAGGCACTGGAGGCAAGTGCCTTAACCGCTGAGCCATCTCTCCAGCCCTCTCTTAAGGATTTTTTGTGGTGTTATTTCAGCTTTTGATATAGCATTGAATGCATTTTGATCTATTTTGCTGTAGGTTTTTAATCCTTTCAACATAGAGTGTTCCAAGATCTGAATCACTCTTATTCAAGCAATATGTGGTCATTGTCAGATTGTTGGTCAAAATAAGTACTAATCACCTGTCGTAGTCAGCCACACGCTGCTGGGATGAATCTCCAAACCACGCACGATTTGGGGAGGAAAATTTATTGAACAGATCCAGGGGAAGAAGTTAAGGGAAAGCTGGCCCCCTTTCACAGAAGCAAGCAGAGACAGAGACAGAAGCCCAGCACCAGCACCAAGCAAGCACACTGTAACACACTGATTCACAAAATGCAGAACTCCAGGTCAGGGTTCTGGCTCTTCTTTTGCATATCTATCCTTACTATTTTACATCCAAATTAGAAAGGGTCAGTCCCCAGGAGGCTAGGCCAAAGTGGTACTTCCTCTAGCCAGAAGCCTGGAGACAATTAATAATTTTAATAAATCCTTAATTCTTTGGGGGGACATTATTCAAACTACCACATCACCTATCCCCTTTTCCTTATTTCAAATGATTCAGCTGTGTGATATTATGACTTGATACCCTGTTTATAGCTTTATCTATATAAAAACTATAGCAATACAAATAAAGATTAATTCTTTAATAGTGTGCTTTGCTTATTCAGTGTAAAGTAACTTTTTACTATTACTTTACAATTCTAATACAGGCATCTTAAGTAGTTTTAAATTAGCTTCCTACGCCTAAATGCAAGTGAGAATTGTATATTTTTCTGCTTGTCATCAACTGCCTCTTCTCCTCAGTCTTAACCATGTTTCACTAACCATGTCCATCTGTTGTGTCTTATTAAGAATCTGTGTACTCACCAGCTTCATATTTAGAGGAGTATTGTATAAAAGGCTTCATGGAGAATGTGACTATGTTACACATTAAGTGAAATTTCTCTCCCTTCCCTAGGTGGGGTCTCATTTTATTTTTCACTAGAGGTGCAGATTCTCATTATTTGTTAAATAAAAACTTTGTATGCTGTCTCAATGGCCTATCCTACAAAGTTTTTATTTAACAAATAATGAGAATCTGCACCTCTCCCATCAATAACAACACACTTGGGCCAGGAAGACCGGGATGAGTACTAAGATATACAGGATCCCTTGCCACAAGGACTAATACAGACAGCCCACCGAGGAGGATATACAACTGATCAGGGAGGGGGAGGGGGGGAATTGGGGAATTCGGGATAACAACGCATGGTTTGCCCACTAAATAATGTAACTCATTATGGACAATAAATATATATTTAAAAAAAAAAACTTTGTATGAACAAGTCATGTGTTGTACCACCATTTCCCTCCTCCTTGCCCCCATTCCACTGTGTGCCCTCCTCAGTGAGATTGTTAATATGAGGTGCAGATTCTTTATAAGGTACTTATGAGTGTGAAATCTCAGACTGTATTGCAAACATTCCTTTCTCTTAATCAGAATATATAAAGCATTATTCCACAGTGCAGTAATTAAACACTTCTACCAGTGGACCATTTAAGTATAGGTAAATGTATTATAGAATAAAATTTTGTTTACTAAAATTTTTATTTGTTTGTATTGAGAGAGTCATATTATATAGTCCAAACTGGCTTTGGACTCACTATGTGATATCAGCTGGTCTTGAATTTATAATTTCTGCCTTAGCCTTCCTTAGGCTGGGATTATAAGTATGCACAACCAGGCTGATTCAATTTTTATATTAACTAATGCTTAAAATCCATGTGGGAAATGTGTTTCATTTGTGGCTGTGCATATGGGCTTTTGACAATGACAACAGTAATGAAAGATGTCACTGAAAAAACTGTAGTCTTTAAGGCCTCCCTTAACTCACACTAGTAAATGAAGTAGAAGTCCCCTCCCTGTAGTCACGTGACATGCCCTATATACTGTCAGTGGTGTAATTGCTATTTTATAGTTATATGCTTGTAATTCTGACTCTTCCACCAGACTGTACTCTTTGGGAACAAAGAATATTTCATATATTTATATCTTCTGTACTTAGCAGAGTACTTAGACCACAATGCATTGTTTATCAAGAGACTGAGAGAATTGACTTAACATTGATAATTGAGCCGGGCACTGTGGTTCACACCTATATTGCCAGAACTTTGGAAACTGAGGTTGTAAGTGAATGGCTGTGAATTCCAGGCCAGTCTGAGCTACATAGTGAGTTCCAGGTCAGTCTGGACTAGTGTTATAGCCTGCCTCAAAAAAACAAACAAAAACATTGATAATAGCTATTTTGACCTAAGCTCACATTTTTAAGTTAAAATAGTCAAGAAACTTGTTTATATTGCTTTTAACTATTTCCTGTTAATAATGGAATATATGATTTCTGTTTAATTTTAATGTCCTAAACATATTCATATGAAGATAATTTGTTAATGTTTTATTTATTTACTTGCAAGCAGAGAGAGGAGAGAGAATGGTCACATCAGGGCCTCTGGCCACTGCAAATGAACTCTAGACACATGCGCCACTTTGTGCATCCAGCTATACATGGGTACTGGGGAATCGAACCTGAGTCGTTAGGCTTTGCAGGCAAGCACCTTAACTGCTGAACCATCTCTCCAGCCCCTGGAGATAATTTTGTTTAGTCATCAAATAAGGAATTAACAGTGGTACTAATGATCTGGTTATTCTGTTACTTCAAACTTGTCCATATGTACAACTCACAAGTTCCTCTGTTTTTCATTCTAAGAATAACTTATGTAGTAACTGTCACTATTTAAAAAATTTCTTTTTAGAGGACCTCATTCAGGTTAGTGAAGAGAAGTAGGAACTATAATTCACAATGCAAAGTAGCCCATTTAGATTGTTTCTGAGATACTTCTGTTATTTGAAATGCTTCCTCTGTATTTTTGTTTTATGTTATGCTTTGCATATAATATGTGATGTCTACTGCTAGTGATTTTGGCATTTCAAATCATGTTCCTGTACAATTTAACTTGTCTCAGAAACTATTTTTCTCTTAATGTAATATCACACATTTTAATTGTGGTCCTGTACTCAGTCTGTTTTGTGCTGCTTTGATAAAATATCTCAGACTTGGTAGTTTATAAAGAATAGAAATCTATTTTCCCACAGATCCTTGAGGCTGGTAAATTCAGTTTCAAGATTTGCTCAAGTGGGCAAATATCTGTGGGAAGGAATGCTATACTTTCAAATGATGAAAGGCAGAAGGGGCTAGAGACAAGGGCTACATGAAGCCTCATTTATAATGACCTTAATCCAATTCACAAGGGAGGAGCCCTTGACCTGCTCACCTCATAAAAGCCCCATCGCCGAGAACCACCACACTGATACTAAGTGTATTTAAACAACTGAATTTGGCAGGACACATTCAAATCCTAGCATGCTCTAAATTAGATCTTCAACTAGTTCAAATTCCACTTTGAACCCCTTCAAAGGACTTTCCTAGTAATATAAAGAGGGGAGAGGAAAACTTCAGTGTCTTTTTGTTTTCCAATAACCTCATGATAAATGCATGCATGTGTTTATTGAGCATTTATTGTTTGTCATTGCTCATGATGCTGTAGATTGCAGTTTAAATAAGGTATGTGTTTTTTTTAATAAATATATTTATTGACCATAATGAGTTACATTATTTAGTGGGCAGACAATGAATTGTTATCCCCAATTCCCCAATGCGCCCCCTCCCCATCCCCAGTCAGCTGGATATCCTCTATCATGGGTCGTCTGGCTCAGTCCTTGTGGCAGGGGACCATGGATAGCGTAGTACTCAGCCTGGTTCTCCTGGCCCAAGTGTGTTGTTACTGAGGGGTGTCATGCCTCTGGATAGTCTCCCCCCCCCCCACGGCTCTCACAATCTTTCCGCCTCCTCTTCTGCTCAGTTCCCTGAGTTGTGGTGGGTGAATATTAAGACTGCTTTAATGTTGTACGCTTAGGGGGCTTTGTGTTGAAAATTGTTGGTTTCTGTCACCCTGGCTTATCCTGTGTTGATTGAATGGCTGTGGCTGTGGGTCCCTTGTCCTCCACGGTATGACTGTGGTGGTTCATCTCTTGCGAGAATCTCTGCTATCGGCCTACAGTTGGTTGGTAGGGTTAGATGGACCACAACTCTCTTGTTGCATCCTGAAAAATACAAACACAATCTCCATCGGAGTGTGAGGTCAGTATAGGTTAACAAATATACACAATTCTGGATTACCTAGATTCTATTTTTAGTAGCCTCTCTGTCAATCGGTCCCATAGTGCCTCTTTTCTTGGGAGCCCAAGAGTACAGGATCTAGTGCATATCACACTGATTCCCCAGTTCCAGTCACGGGCTTCCCCTCACTGAGTGGAATATTTGGCCGAATTTAAAAGCTGTTGAGGGCTGAAGAGATGGCTTAGTGGTTAAGACGCTTGCCTGCAACGCAGAAGGACCTGAGTTCGATTCCCCAGTGCCCATGTAAAGCCAGATACACAAGAGGGCGCATGTGTCTGGAGTTCATTTGCAGTGGCTGGAGGCCCTGGCGTGCCCATTCTCTCTCTCTCTTTCTCTTTCTCTTTCTCTTTCTCT